>JABEVN020002060.1:0-22688 GCA_013146195.2 Codonopsis lanceolata | reverse complement strand
TTATAATTTGTATGTGTTGGATATATGTATACTACACAACGAAAAGGAGAAAACAAATACATGACAAATAAAACATTTTTCTTGATATTTATTTCATAAGAAAACCAAGAAATAAATATTTTAATTGTAACCACTGTTAAAATACGAAAAGAAAATTTTGTTGTTTTCTCAATAACGAAAACTCAGTCTTTTTCTTATGGGGGTTCTTGCTTAACAACAATGGTTGGTTTGGAAACATGAGATGTAATAACTTTGTCAATTATTTCTACCTATACATGACACAAAGAAAATTCAAACACATTCATTTAACCAAATTTTCTGATTCATCTACAAAACTCGAATCCTCCCACATATTATCATATAAAATCTAACGGGGCAAACGGAGATGCATTTTGATCAAAATTAATCAACCCTAAATGCTAAAAAAAATGACAATTAAATAAATGAAAACCAATACACATGCCCCAGCAAACGAAACCACAACAATGAAAAAATGTGCAATATTTTATAAAAATTAACTTGTGGCCGTGCCGATGACACGGGGCCAGTATGAGCGTGATCAATATATGAACCGAACATGATGAAAACAAATTAATATATCCTTAAGATTTTGTAGGGGTCGTATTAATGTAAATTACACATCAACATCCTGAAAATTAAAGAAATAACATATTTTACCAATCGTAAAAGTTTATAACTCATCTTAAAATAAGATTTATAACTTATCTTAAAACAGTATAATTAAGCATCAAAAATCATTCTCTCTCTCCCTCTCTCTCTCTCACACACACACACCAACCCAACACCTATTAATTGAAATAAACTTAAAAATGAAAATCTCCGCAAACAAAAATCATAAAATAAATTGAATAAAACAAAGTGAACTAACAAAATACTATTTTGAAATCGAAATCACAAAGATTTCAGACCAATAAGGGAAACTAAACACAACTTTTAATAAAATAAAGAAATTAAAATACAAATATTCAAAATTACAAAATTTGAGTACCAAAATTAGAAACAAATTTTTTGGGACAAAAATTAAACCGATTCAGTTAATTACGATAACAATAAAAAAAATTAAAATAAAATATTTAAAATTACAAAAATTAATTACAAAACTTACTAACATTTTTTTATAAAAAAATAAACTGAAGCCAGACATAAATTAAATTGTGATTCAGTTGATTATGATAGCAATCAATTAAGAAACTACAACTAAATATTTGTAAAACCGTAAAGGTCATTTTATTATTAATGAACTACTAAAAATATTATTTTTCTTAAAAAAATTGACTTTCAAATGGGGCCTCTTTGCCTGGAATGGAGGGATTAATTAATAATTTGTATACGAAATTGCGGGCCAAAAAAATGGGTCAGACAAAAATTAAATTGATTAAGTTAATTACGATAACAATTAAAAAGAAAAAAAAACAAATATTTCAAATTACAAAACTTACGATTTTTTAAATTTTTTTTATTTGTATACGAAATTACGGATCGGAAAAAAATTAAATTGGTTAAGTTAATTACAATAAAAATTAAAAAGAAAAAAATACAAATACAAATTTTCGCAACCATAAAACTGTAAAACTGTAAATCGTCAAATATTAACTGTAAAACCATTATATCTCGGTAAAGGAGTAACTAATTTTCGCAACTGTAAAATAATAACTGTAAACCGTTTGTAAACCGTAATATTTCAATAATTTTCACAGTAAAAGAGTGAATCTCAGCCTGTTTTGGGATGTGTAGTGTAATATATATTTATATTATAGATATTAACTTAAAGAATGATCAAATATATTAGTAAAAAAATCAAAATACAAATGAAAGAGAGAGAAAACATGTGAGAAGAAGAGAGGTCAAAGAGAGAAACTGATAAATAGTTAGAGAGAGATAGAGAAAGAGTGAGAGATAAAAGGATTGTGGAGATAAAATATGGATGAAAAAGAACGTGATAAAAATAGTTGAGATTGCGAGATTAAATCTTGACGACAAAGTGTTACTCTGCATTAAAAACGAAGTTAGTCAAAATTTTAAGTTGATTTATGACTAAAATGAAAAGTGTTGGCACTTAGTGACTTTGGCAGTCAAGTTTTGAAAGATAAAGGGCACCAGAGCACGTTTTGGTAGATGGAGAGCACTTGAGCAATTAATGTAACATTTCATTAATGCGGTGGCAGCGCCTGGTTGCGCAACGTGGCACACGTCTCCTTTGTTGACATGCGCTCTTTGTTGATAGATCCAGGTTGACCCAAATGTTTAAGCCTCTATTGTCTGATTTTAACCATGTTTACCCTCTCATTTTTGACACGTTCCTTTCTGAGTAACCCATACTCGGTCTTCTGTGATGGGTTAACCGTTCCCACGGCCTCTTTTATATCATTTTTGGGGTGCTGTCTAACGGATTTGGATCCGTACGACCGTCCTACATGAGATATACTTAAACTGTTTTACTCAATGCAATGAGTTGACTTGTTGAATTGACCAACACTAAGTTCATGTGTAAAACGATCTATTCGTTGCACTGTGTTTTATAATTTTGACAAAAATTAATTATTTTAATTTTACTTAAAACACACTTTGTATAACTAAAATAATCAAAACAAGATACTAATTTTGCTAATTTTGGAACGTAGAGAGTAATCAAAACATTCACCATTCCGATGTGAGCCTTCTTATCTTACCTTTACATCTTCTAGAAGCAAAGCGTTAGATTATTTATAATTTTATATATACTTTGTAAAATATAGTGTGAGAACTGAGAAGAGAGGAGAAAAAAATGAACTAGAGACTTCCGACTTTGTGAAATCGTAAATTTATCGTTCGATAACCGAATAATAAGGTATAATTTTAGAATAATTGTGGGCCGGTCCCTTTTTATAACATTATAACCTCTCAGCTACCGTCCTTTTTTAAAAAACTGCAAAAGTCTATTTTCATTGATTTCTTCTTTCAATGTCACTCCTCCTCCGGTCCTCTTTGTGTACTCCTTTTCGGGGAATCCTGACCAAGCTTTTCATACATAAACAACGACACCAATATGTACTTTAGCGATTAAAAACAAATATATGATATTTTTTCGGTTATAATATCATGATAAAAAACCGAGCCGATTATCGCCCCATAATTTTCATTGGGTTTTCAAGGTATTCTAAGGTTCAATGGCCCACAACTATTTCCGAAGTATTGTTGGTCTCAAGAATGTTTTCTACGTACATTGGGACCTTTCGAAACCAATACTTGCTATTTAAGCAACTAAAACCTACTAAAGTAGGGTTGTTAATTAAAGAGATAGTGATGGGTGTTTTAGAAATTAAGTTCAATCGATAAAGGGTTGTTTGGTGGATTGTGGTTGTGGACTTGTGGGTACTTTGAAAAGTTTTGGGAGTGGGACTGATTGTTTGCTTCATTAATCCTTTTCTTTGTCGTTGAATTTTTTAAAGTTATGTTCACATGAAATGAAATCTATATTAATTTATGTAAAAATAAAATATGTTCATCACTCCAACTCTTAATCTCATCTTATCTACTTTCCAATTCGTTGATACATTCCTAGCCACTCGTTGTTAGAACCATAAGGGAGATCCAAAATATCCTACTCAATTAAGCAATCCTATTCATGTCGTAGTCAATTTTATTTAAGTTTTCAAGACAATAAATTAAGACCGAGAAAAAAAAGAAGTATTCCCATCATTCCCGACAAAAAGTTTATTATATTATTTTTAGATGTTTTACTTTAATAATTAATTTTTTTAAAATTATATATATATATATATATATATATATATATATATATATATATATATATATATATATATATATATATATATATATATATATATTGATTAAGTTTAAACCCCAATGAACAACTCTAATTATTTTTATATATTCCTAATAATTATTCTTTTCGAACACATATATATTCCTAATAATTTTTTTTTAAATTGACTCTTTAGGTGGAAGGGAATGTTATAATTTGTAAAAATAGAATATTTTGAGAGGAAATGACTATTATTAATACTCTCATTGTTTTCAAATTATCGTTTTCATTTTATTTTTCGTCCATTCTTAAATAATTATTTTATTTTAAAACTTTTTTCCTTTTAGGAAAATATTTTTACCACTTTACCCTTTTCTTTTTCTACATACTTAAGAACATTAAAGTAAATTACACATTTCACCAATATTTATAATATAATCAATTACGAAATACTTTATTTTTTTAAATATATACCGAATCAAAGAGGATAATATTTTGAAAATGGAGAAAGTGCTTAAAGTCATATGCAGCAAGGACATTATCAATCTTGATGTCTTAATTTTTCATCATAGTTTCCGAAAAATATGAATGAGAGTAATAACGTTAAATTGACTTATCTTCCTAACAAACATAACAATCATAATTACAAACATTTAAAAATGCAATATTACCTAACCAAGCGAGCCTTTTAATGCACGAAAACGCTGAGCACCTACTTAAAAATTTAGTCATAACTAGTTTTATACCTATGTGTTAAATATAAAAAAATATTTTTAATTAAATGATAATATACAAAACGGAAAGGTAGAATAAAATTAAAATAATAAATTAAGGATAAGTAATGTTAAAAGTATTTTTCTGTTCGCAATGGCTGTAGCAAAATAATTTGAATCATCTCACGATACCTTAAATCAACAATTGACAAGCTACTTGAGCGTGTGAACGATGAAAACCAATAGAAATTTATGTTTCTAGTACAATAATACATGATTTGATGTTTATTATTTTAAATAGTAATATATAAATAAATTTAATAAATTTCACTTTAAAAACATTAGTGTTAAAAAAATTAGTAAATAATTGTTCTATAAATATTATTAGTTTGATGTATAGAATTAAATAAATTAATATACATAAATAATTTTTGCACAAGGAAAGAAGAAGTAATATAAATTCGGAATCTAGTTTAATCTATATTATACTAAACATTATTATTTTTTAGATATGAAACTTATGATAATTAAAGATTCCTTTAAAAATATATTTTTTATCCATCGGCGGTGTATAAACGTTTTGCACAAGCGACCTTTAGAATATAACACGTGGTCAACCAAAATCTAAAAAAATAAGAGTAAATAACACTTTTTTGGTGTCTAATGCAATATATAATATGGTCAACAATAAAGGTGTATGCCATTTTATATTTCAAGGCAAACTTATACTCCAATACATTTACAACTAAATTAATCTAAGGTTAAATGGGACTAATAATTAGATTTGTGTTTCCAATAAATTCATTTACTCATATTAGATAAAAATAAATTTATATTTTTATTAAGTAGATTTAGGTGAGAAATTACCTTATTTGACAGTATTATGTGTATCTTCTTATATATATATATATATATATATATATATATATATATATATATATATATATATATATATATATATATATATATATATATATTATATTATGATCTTCTAATAATTGATAGTGATCATGCAAATGGGTTAATTATATACGAAGTAAATTAGTAGAATGAATTTTGGTTAAAATTCTGGCTGGCCTCATTTTCAAAGTTTTTAATCTCAAAAGTTTTATCGTTCTTTTTTTTTAATCGTAAAATACCAATTTTTGAAATAGTGTTCTGAAAATGACATCGTCTTCTTTAACAGCTCCAACAACATACTTTATATTCGAAAATCACCATTGTTGCACAATGGTCAGGTTGCGGGGGTAGAGCTGTCAAAATGGGTTGGGCCCGTTGGGCTAACCTGCCTCTCCACCTAAAAGAGGTGTGTTGGGTTGGTATATTTTAAGCCCATCACTTTTTTGGGCTGGCTCGCCCCGCCCCGTCAAATGGTGGGTTGGCACGCTTAGAGTTGTTAAAAAGGCTTAGGCCCGTTGGGCTAGCCCGCCCCGCCACCTAAAAGAGGTGGGTTGAGTTGATATTTTTTAGGCCCGCCATGTTTTCAGATTGGCCCGCCCCGCGTCGCCAAATGGTGGGTTGAAGTGAGTTGTTGGCTGGCTCGCCCCGCCAACCCATTTTGACAGCTCTATGCGGGGGTCATGGGGGTTCGGGGGCAACGCCCCTGAAAAGGTAAACGAGTTTTCTGAATCATTAATTACGAAACTTTAATGAAAATGTGTTGGATAGAAGAATTTTCACAGTAGGGACGAAGACGAAGGAGGAAGAATAAAAAGGCTTCCGACGGAGGAGAAGAAAGAAGAAGACTAAAGTCATGGTCTGTTTTATTATGATTTTGAACCACAGTGCAATTAAACTAGGCAGTTAAACTAATTTGAATCGCGATGCAAAACTATCATATTAAATTGATGAATCGCGATGCAAATAGACTAGACGATTAAACTATTGAATTGCGGTGCAAAAAATAATGGAATAAATTTGATGAATCATAGTACAAATATTGATAAATCACGGTACAATTAGACTACACATGTAAACTATTGAATCGCGATGCAAAAATTAATGAAATAAAATTGATGAATCGCGGTACAAACATTGATGAATCGTTGTACAATTTGATTTGACTACACAATTAAACAATTGAACCGTGATGCAAAAATTAATACAATAAAATTGATGAACCGCGGTGCAATTAGACTAAACAGTTAAACTATTTAACTGCGATGCAAAATTAATGCAATAAAAATAAATGAACCGTGGTGTAATTAAATTATTGAACGGCAATACAAAAAATAATGTAATAAAATTGATGAACCGCGGTGCAAAAATAATGACCTTCGTAGCGAGCCTACGGTTCATTAATGATATCTAGTTATTTTGCCACAAAAAGTGACTTTTTTCGGTTGAAAAAAGAGTGGGGTACTTTAGCGATTACAAACTTAAAAAAAAGGATGGGTACACAATTTTTCCATGAATTTTATATCATAACTATTCATTAATATATGAATTTTTTTTAGGTAAGATGATATTACAAATATTCTTTGCAAGACCAATCTGTTTTATCCAACCCACCATATGTTGGTGGGTTAACCTGTGAGAGAGTAGAACTCCGTTTTACGAATAAAAATCCGTAAGACGGTCTGATGGTATATATGAGTAAGTTTTCTGTAAGACAGACTTACGAATCTTACTTCGTAAGACGGGGTCTCAGTCTGTCACAATTCAACCTACCAACACACGATAGTCAGGTAAGGAGAATCCGTCTCATAAAAAATATCCGTAAGATCGTTCTACCTAAGTTTTTATCCATATTCAATGCATTAGTGGCTAATTTTATCAATGCTTTCCCTTTTCTTTTGTATTAATTGTTGCTTAACAAGTGTTTTTCTTAGGCCATCTCCAATCAGACTCCCAAAACCCCAATTTGAGTCCAAACTTACCCCAAATGCATTATAATCGGACCCCTATCCTCTCCCCAATTTGGCGTTGGTGAAGCGTATAGCCCCCCAGTTTATGAAAGTTTTCCGCCTAAACTAACTTTCTAAAAATTGATCTTCATAAAATTATTATAATCAACAACATTTAATAACAATTAATGTCATATATATATATATATATATATATATATATATATATATATATATATATATATATAATACATCTCCTGATATATTCTGATTTTCTCTTTTATTAATTATTTGATCTAAAAATAAAACTTTTATTGTTGTATTTGTAAAGTGATAAATAGACAAATTATTTGTTTATACTACATATCAAATGTTTCGGTGATAGCCATGTCAGATACATATATTACAACAAACAACTACAAAATTACAATTTAAGTCTACAATTGATGTGATCTAAATTGGTGACAAAAACTTCCACAAAACAAATTTACAAATATTTTATAGTGGTAAAATTAATTCACCATATTTGTTTATCAATTTCCATTTTTTGGTTGAAGTACTTAAAACACAAATGGTGGAAATTTTAGTACCGTTTTCGGTAAAAATAAAATAAACTATAGTTTTTAGTGGTAAGGTTAATTAATCATATTTGTTTATAAAATTTCCTTTTTTTTGTTCAAGTACATCCAAAACAAATGGTGCAAATTTAATTCATGTTTTTGATAAACTACTTACTACATATTCGTGTGTGTATATAGAGATACATAGATGACAAATAATTCTTGAAATAGCTACATAATACTATAATATAAAAATCATGTTTATTAATAAATTGAACATGAAAAATAAGAGATAATTATCCTATTATGATTTCAAAGGTTGAAATATTAATGTATATTCAAAGGTTGAAATATTAACTTAAAAATTTATATATCGTGCGTTTAACACATAGGTGCAAAAACTAGTTCATCTAACCCCAAATTGACATTGATGGGATCCACTCTTTTTTAAAACAAAAAATGATTTTTAAATACGACAAATTGATTTTTAAATAAAAAATTATTACTACTTTATATTATGAATTTAAAAATATTTTAATTGATTAATAACTAATAATATCTATGTAATAAATATTAATAATGTAATTCATTTGAAAGCATTAAAAAAGAAAAATAAATTATAATAAATTGATCTATTATATAAATTGAAAATAAAAAATGACATACAACTCGAAATTAAAAATGACATACAACTTGAAAATTAAAATAACATACAACTTAAAAATAAAAATGGCCTACAACTTGAAATTAAAAATTACATACAACTTTAAAATAAAAATGACATACAACTTAAAAATAAAAATGACATACAACTTAAAAATAAAATATGACATACAACTTGAAAATAAAATATGACATACAACTTGAAAATAAAAATGACGACATACAACTTAAAAATAAAAATGACATATAACTTGAAAATAAAATATGACATACAAACTTAAACATATGACTGAAACAAAACTTAAAATAAAAGCGCTAAAACATTTAAAATATAACTAATTATATAACTAATATTATAAAAATAAACTTATTAAATATAATAATTATAATTGTGTAATCTTAATAAATACAATTTTAAATGTTTTGGTAAAAAATCAAAATAGAATATGTTAAGAAATATTTTTTTTGGTATAAGATTTGAGGTGAAAGATTGTAGTTAGAATAATAGATAGTGTTGAAACTATCAAAATTAAGGCTAAAATTACCCCTTTCCTTATGCATGGCTGTGGTCCGTGGAGAATTATTGGAGCAGGCACTAAGATTTTAGAGCCCTTTGCGAATTTTATAAATGAGCCCTACCCGAATTTATTGTTTTATTTTGAAATCATTAAAACATTAAGCACCTGAGAAAGTGTTAAAGACAAGGATCATGTTGATAAAGATGAAGAAGTAAACTGAAAAGGGGCTAAAGTGCTCATATCTTATTCTTATTCAGTCTTCCCAAAAGTACATGGGTATCGGGTGTAGTTAGCTCATAGTTGTTAGTTATTCTGTTATTCATTAAGGGTAGTCGGTCTTTTTCCTTCTTGTAGGTAGTTAAAGTCGTTGAAATTTGTGTTTGTGATTAGCAGTATATTTATATCTCGCTAGTTTTTCCTTTTGTAATCAATCAAGAAATTAGAGAAATTTTCCAAAAACAATTTCTCCAATTATTCTCAGAAGAATGTTTCCATCTTCATCAATAATATGAGTTAATCAAGAATTTCATCTTCTAACATGGTATCAGAGCAAGGTTTATCCGGAATTCATAC
Source organism: Codonopsis lanceolata (assembly GCA_013146195.2). Lineage (NCBI taxonomy): Eukaryota > Viridiplantae > Streptophyta > Magnoliopsida > Asterales > Campanulaceae > Codonopsis > Codonopsis lanceolata. Next base: position 13,049 of record JABEVN020002060.1, on the reverse strand, counting down.
AATTCCTTTCTTCCTTCAGTAAGTTCTTCCCTGATCTTCATCATCTCCAGGTTCTTTCTTCTTCCTTCTTCTATTTTTGTTAAGTCTTCTGTCTTTGATTCATCATGTCGGATAATAACCCCCATATTAAAGAGGACTCAAAAATCTCTCAAGAATCTGCTAGCCAAACAACAGATTACTATGACTTTTCAGAAACAACATTTCAATTACCTCCCAGCCATCCTCTTTTTCTTCATCCCCATGATCATCCAGGGATGAATCTTGTTTCTGAACTCCTTACTGAAAACAATTTTACTCAATGGAAGTTAGCTATCACCATTGCTCTTTCTGCCAAGAACAAACTTGGCATGATCAATGGGACATTCAAGAAACCTCAACCAGAATCTAAGTACATCAATGTCTGGGATAGATGTAATTCAATGGTGATTTCTTGGCTACTAAATTCTGTGTCCCATGAAATCCGGCAAAGTATTGTCTACTTTTCTTCATCTAGTGAAATGTGGGAAGACCTTCTTGCTAGGTATTCACAAAGTGACATACCTAAACTCTATCAGATTAGGAAAACAATTGCCTTATGCACACAAGGCACTCTTTCTATCAATGCTTACTTCACCAAATTTAGGGGACATTGGGATGAACTCCAGAATCTGTTACCCATTCCTAATTGTTCATGTGACTGTACTTGTGGAGCCTCCAAAATTCGTGAAGACTATGATCATGCCTACAAGATTACCCAATTCTTAATGGGACTCTCTGACTCTTACACTGATGTAAGAGGTCAAATTTTGCGTATGATTCCTTTACCTTCCTTGTCAAAGACTGTCTCTATGTTAATCCAAGAAGAAGGGCAAAGGCAATGTGGCCACCTCTTAAACCAACAAGATGCTCCTACTGCTTTACTTGGAAGGTTCAACAACAATAATGGAGGCAACAGATTCAACAAGAATGTTCAGAATCCTGCCAAGAATATGAACAATTCAAAGGGAAAGTTTTTTTGTGATCACTGTCATGGAGACTCACACACAAAAGACAAATGTTTTTTCTTGAATGGATTCCCAGATTGGCATCCTTTGTTTGGCACAAAACCAGACCCTTCAAAAATGCCAAAGAACAAAGGTAAATCAAAGTCTACAAATTCAGCTTGCTTGAAAGATCACAGCAACAACAACAGTCAATTTACAAAGGAGCAAGTGGCTCAGATTCTATCTATGATCAATCCCAAAGCCAATTGTGGAGAAATTGACTCCCTCTTGAGAACATTCTTTGAGTGTATGGCGGGTAACACGAACTCACTCTTAACTATGTAAATTCATTCTGCTCATCTAATTGCAATTCAAGAACTCAAGACTGGATTCTTGATACAGGTGCCTCAGATCATATAACCAACTCCCTGTCAAATCTTGTTGATCCTATTCCCATTCAATCATTTATCCATTTACCTAATGGAAAGAACTCAAAAATTACTCATAAAGGATCTGTCAGACTTACTAGAGATATTACTCTTCACAATGTCTTCTTTGTTCCTGATTTTCAATTTAATCTTGTCTCAGGAAGCAAACTTACTCAAAGTACTAAGTATAACCTTATCTTTACTACTAATTCTTGTTTTATTCAGGACCCTGCCAAGAACACTCTCAAGGAGATTGGTAAGCTGAATGAAGGTCTTTATAAATTGCAGACAAGCTATTGCATTGGAGAGACAAATAAGAACATAGCAGATAATTCTTCCTACAGCCAAAATAACAATGTTTCTATTCATCTTCCTGATAGTGATTTCCATTACAGTTCTTCTCCTCCTGATCCTATGTACCTGTGGCACAAAAGACTAGGCCATTTGCCTTTATATGCTATGAAAAATATTGATTCTATATGCTCCTTGAAGTTTGATAATTACAACCAATTTCACTGTGATATATGTCACTTGGCTAGGCAAACTAGACAACCATTTAGTCTAAGCAAATCTCACAGTACATCTGCCTTTGATCTGCTTCATTGTGATGTATGGGGTCCTTACAAACACCATACACATGATGGATATAATTCCTTCTTGACCATTGTGGATGACCATACTAGGGCCACGGACTATACTTCTAAAACCAAAGTTGTTGTCCACCACTTAATACAGAACTTTATTACTATGGTCAAGACTCAATTCAACAAAAGTGTTAAAGAAGTCAGGTCTGATAATGGCACAGAATTCTTTAACACTCAAATGAATACTTTGCTTGACTCTTTAGGAATTATTCATCAAAGCTCTTGTACTGAGACACCTCAACAGAATGGCAGAGTTGAAAGAAAACACAGACATCTCTTAGAACTAGCTAGGGCTCTCAAATTCCAATCAAACCTTCCTATACAATTTTGGGGAGAATGTCTGCTCACTGCTACTTATCTCATTAATAGACTCCCAAATTCTGTGTTAAAACTCAAAACTCCTTTTGAAGCCCTTTATGGTTTTAAACCTAACTATAATCATCTTAAAACCTTTGGATGTCTGTGTTATGCTTCTACTCTTGCCCTCAACAGGGACAAGTTCATGCCTAGGGCTCAGAAGTGCATTTTTCTTGGCTATGCTTATACCAAAAAGGCTTACAAATGTTACAATTTATCTACTCAAAAACTTTTCTTTAGTAGAGATGTAGTGTTTTGTGAAGACATTTTTCCCTTCAAACAAGAGAATCAATCTGAAATTACTAACAAAAACTGTTTCCTAACATTGATGTGTGTCCCACTGCGACAATGAAGATGAACAATTCATCACTTGCCACCCAAGACACTAACAACAAAAACAATGAATCTGAAAAAGATACCAATACTCAACCAAATGACAATGTTCCTGTCTCTACTAGACCTACAAGAAACAGAAGTATACCTTTAAAATTTAAAGACTACACTGACTTACCCTCTCATATCCAAACACATAATATTAAAACCAAGTCTCCTTATCCCTTCAAAAATTATTATAATTTCAATCAAATTTCAACTGAGTATATGAAATACTCATGTAATATTTCCACTGTCACTGAACCCCAAACTTATGAACAGGCCTCTAAAGATCCTTTGTGGTGTAAAGCCATGGAAGAAGAGCTAAAAGCTCTTGAAAATAATAAGACTTGGACCCTTGATTATCTTCCTAAAAACAAGCATAAAGTTGGATCTAAATGGATTTTCAGAATTAAGTTCAATCCTGATGGGAGTGTAGATAAATATAAGGCTAGGTTAGTTGCTAAAGGTTTCACCCAAGTAGAAGGAAATGATTACTTTGAAACCTTTGCACCAGTGGCCAAAATGACATCCATTAGACTTCTTTTATCCATTGCAGCCTCAAAGAAATGGGAAATTATACACATGGATGTGTCAAATGCCTTCTTACATGGTGACCTTAATGAGGAAATCTACATGGACCTTCCACTGGATACAATCATAACCTTTCAAAGGACAAAGGTCCGGTTATGCGTCAGAAGCTGCATAAATCCTTTATGGCCTTAAACAGCACCAAGACAATGGTTTGAAAAATTCTCTCATACCTTATGTGAGTTTGGATTTATGCAATCTTCTAATGACCACACCTTATTTACTAAGAAGAGTAATGAAAATTTTGTTGTTGTTCTTGTATATGTTGATGATCTCCTTATTTCAGGAAACAACAAAGATTTGATCATCAAAGTAAAAGACTATCTGCATTCCAAATTCCCTGTAAAAGATTTGGGAAGTCTCAAGTACTTTCTTGGCTTGGAAATTGCCAGAAATTCTACTGGTATATGCCTTCATCAGAGGAAGTATACTGTGGACATTATCAAAGACTGTGGTCTCCTTCATGCCAAGCCCAAACTCACACCAATTGAACAACATCACAAACTTGCAGTCAACACTAGCAATCCATTGAGCAATCCTTTGCCTTACAGAAGATGATAGGGAGACTGATCTACTTAACTATCACTAGGCCTGACATTGCTTATGCAGTGCACATCCTAAGTCAATTTATGGCCAAACCAACTGCTGATCAATGGAAAGCTGGCTTAAGGCTTGTCAAATATCTTAAGAGCAATCCAGGACAAGGTCTCTTCTATCCTTCAGATTCCTCTTTATCTCTTCTTGCATTCGTGATTCGACGGGCTTCTGCCCTATTACAAGAAGATCTCGTTAGTGGATCTTGTGTCTTTCTTGGTAGTGCCTTAATATCTGGAAAAGCAAGAAACAACATCTTGTAAGTAGATCCTCATCAGAGGCAGAATACAGGAGTATGGCAAACACCTGCTGTGAATTGATCTGGATTACAGCAATGCTCAGAGATTATCAAATCATCACTCCTGATCCCATTCCTCTCCACTGTGACAATAAATCGGCTATATACATAGCTGCTAATCCTGTCTATCATGAAAGAACCAAGCACATAGAAATTGACTGCCACATTGTCAGGAATTTGGTGCAACAAAAGTTGATTATAACCAAGTATACTCCTTCTCATCTTCAAGTGGCTAATATCTTCACTAAAGCCCTTCCAAGTGCTCAATTCTCTGAATTACTGTGCAAGTTGCAAGTAAAGAATCTTTTCTCCACTTCCAACTTGAGAGGGGTGTTAAAGACAAGGATCATGTTGATAAAGATGAAGAAGTAAACCGAAAAGGGCTAAAGTGCTCATATCTTATTCTTATTCGGTCTTCCCAAAAGCAGTGGGTATCGGGTGTAGTTAGCTCATAGTTGTTAGTTATTCGTTATTCATTAAGGGTAGTCCGGTCTTTTTCCTTCTTGTAGGCGATTAAAGTCGTTGGCCGTGTTTGTGATTAGCGATATTTATATCGCTAGTTTTTCCTTTGTAATCAATCAAGAAATTAGAGAAATTTTCCAAAAACAATTTCTCCAATTATTCTGTAAGAATGTTTCCATCTTCATCAATAATATGAGTTAATCAAGAATTTCATCTTCTAACAGAAAGAATAATTCAATTTCACAATAAATCAATATACATAGTACCCTTAGATAGACACATTAACAAATAAAAAATTAAACACAAAATTATTCACAAGAAAAAATAAACAAAATCTAAAAACTAAACTATTGATTATTCGATAAAATAATCATCTATAGAAAATAATAAAATATAATATGCAAAACATAAATGATATGTGTGCTTTGTTTATACTAGATATAGTTAGTAACATACGCTAATAGACAAAAAATACTTCTATTTGTTTACATATATAATACATATATAATTAAAATACACAGAACAAAAAATACGACATATTCTATATAAATATCTTTATACTTTGTTCATCTTTAATTTTGTACTCTCTTTATTTCAGGAAAATATATAGTCCACTATATTATTATAAGAGGTTTCACTTTAAGAGTCAATATTTTTTTTTAAATATCATTTCTATAACATTTAGCCTTTACCCCACATTTAATATTAACATATTTTATTAAACTCCAACTTTTTTATAATTATGACTAACTTTAATGTTAGTTACATATCTTTTAATAATTAGATTTTTAAATGGTTAATTGCATAAAAAAACCCTGACCTATTTAGTTTTTTACGTTTATTTTCTAATTTTTTGAAAATACACATAATTTGCAGTATATAAAAAATATTTGATCGAATCCGCCTAAGTTCCCAAGGTCTGGATCCACAAAATGCAATACAATTGTGTTTTTATAATAGAAAAAAAATAGTACTACGATTTCAAACTACATATATATGTTTTGAAAATATATGCATGTATACTAAACTACCGTATAAAGGAGATGAAACTCTATATTAGTTGAAAAAATTAAATGTTTTAAAGTGTAAGAAGAATACTTCTTAATAAAAGTTTACTCAAAAAAATAAAGGAAAAAAAAAAGGTACAAAAAAGTCACAATGGAGCCGATCAATCGATAGTACTTCACGTTTTCAAATAATTGTTGTGATTTGATATTTTTTTGGTAAAAACTAAATGAATATTAGACGTGTATTAATTTTTTTTTCTTTCAAAACCATACAATACATAAGTTTTTATATACTGCAAATTATGTGTATTTTGAAAAAAAATTAGAAATGTACGTCAAAAAATTTGTTTGAAAAACAAAAAAAAAAAAGATTTTGAAAAGTCAAAACAGAATAATTAGAACATATTTTATTTTCTACCACAATTAATTAGTTAATTAATTACAGAAAATAAATTACTTACTCTATATCTTTCACAAACTAAGAATCTTTTTCCTAGATTTTGATCTGTCCATGATGTTCGCATGACAGTCATCCTTCCACAATGATAGCGAACTCATTTATTCATTCAGTTAAAACTAAGAAATAAAAGATGATCCAATGAAAATTATATATAAATAAATAAATAAATAAGTAAATAAATATATATATATATATATATATATATATATATATATATATATATATATATATATATATATATATATATATATATATATATATATATATATATATATATATATATATATATATATATCAAACCTGCCGTGGTTCATTTTGAAATTTTAACAAGTGTATAAGGTTTGTATTGCATTCAAATTAATTTGTGAAAATCTGGTCAAGGATTGAGTTGTTATTGAAATTTTAAAATAGGGCAAAATTTATAACAAAATTATTTTTGGCAGGAAGAATGACGTGAACATGAGCTCTCCCGTCTAGTCCACATAGGCAGCCACTAAGATATCCAGTCACATTCCCGTTATAAAAAATAATCGGTTTTGACAGAAGGTTTTAATTTGAAAAATAAAGTTGGGTTAAGGTTTTTGATGAGCCCAATATTTTCACGAATTTTTCCTCTAATTTCCTTTTATTTTATGTTATTTTGAGTTAATTATGTCGTGTAATATTATTATTTGTGTATTTGTGCTTAAGTGTAGGTTTCTTAGGTTTAATCGAGCATTCATGGTATTTAGCATGAAGTTTGAGTCAATTCTGGGTTGCAAAGTTGAGTTATAAATCATTTGGTTAAAGTCCGTTGAGGTATGTTAAGAGTTCTAAGGCAAATAGTGGCTAACGGAGGGCTAACAGTGCTAACGGAGGACCTAAATGATAGGTCTGGAGGGGGAAGGATCACGATGCTCATCCCATAACCTTAAGGAGTTCAGGGGCACCGGTTCCAATTTTGAAACTGCATCATTTTTGTGTTGTCGATCATATAGGCTGCCACGTCACCTCCTAGCCTAGCGTTGACCCGCGTGCATGCATTCTAGATCTGGGTCAGCCCAGCGACCTTTCTTTTCAGCCCACTTCTCTACACTACCTAACCCGTTTATCCCAGGGTTGACCCGCGCCTCTTAACTTGGAGAGCCCACCTTCCTGCCTTACCCAAGCCGTGCCCAGACCCCTTTCTCGGTTTCTCCTTCCAATTTATCCCCTAAACTCCTCTTATCTTCCTATTTTGCCCCTCAGTTGCTTGGAGACTCCAATTGCTTCTTCATTTAATCCTTCAGTCAGCCCCAAAATAATAATTAAAAAAAAGCCCCAGGCTGTAGCCCTAAATAGGGCAGCTGCCCCATTTTCCTTCGTGTCTCCATTGATTAATCACCATTGAAGGTTTAAAGCTTCAAATCAAGGGCCAACGATGCATTTGTAAAAGATTTCAACCCCGGATTCACGTAATTTTTGGTTTAATTCTTTCAATCTCTATTTTATGATAGTTATTGTATTTTCTTGGGTTGATTAATCTTATAATTGTGGAATTGGTTTTGTGTTTAAATGATTTATGGATGCAATTACTTTCTATGTCAAAGGTAATGTTTTAATTTAATCTCTTTTTTTATTTAGTATACATTCATGTTCGTTTATTATTTTGTGTATTTAATACTTTTAATTGGTTGACCATTAATTAAATGCTTTTAGAAATGTTTAGGATTTGCAAGAGCTACCTTTACTTTTCGGACCAATCAATTTAATAGCTGGTATTTTTGTGATACTCATCGATAGCCAATTGGCTACCGACATAATTTGTAGAAAAATAGAGAGAAATATATTTTTACGAAATATTACTTATGTGCTTGGTTATTATTGTGTTCTTAATGGTTTTGATGACATATCAAACCATTAGATGATCATTAGAATTATATGGTAAGATACGAGAGTCCGTCTTAATATCATGGAATTGCTTGAGATTGGTGTTTGATAATGTGCGAATCTTGGTTTAGGCATTTGTTGTGACAAGAGCACGATATATGTCATCTTTGGACAGTTTGAGCTCTTTCTATCATACCCCTATTTTCACATTAATCCCTGGTGTACTCATTGAGCTCATTTATAGAATGGTATGTGTCTATATATCGGAATAATTGTGGGTCGGTACCTTTTGGGGAAAATTGTAATCGTTACAGTACCTTATTTTTGTTTTCAACCGCATAAGTGCAATTTCATAAAATTCTTCCTTAAATGTCCTTTCTCCTACCGTCCTTTAAGTGCATCATAACCGAAGAAGAAGATGACAGACCTAACAAATCTAGTTGTGATTCAAGTGTCGGACTTGGCGATTTAGACGTCGGTGGTTGCGATGTAAGCGTCGAACAACAAACTCAGTTACGATTCAAACATTGGAGTTGGCGATTTAGACATTGATGGTTGCGATGTGGGCGTTGGATTTGATGTGGGCGTCAAATTCTTTTTGAGTCTATATTATATATCATTTGAATCACCACCTCTCCTTAGCTCTCGAACAAAGAATGCTCGTATTATGGAAATTCTTTGTAACCATATTGGAAATGTACTGGCCAGCTCATGTACTGAACGTAGTGTTCTGAAGCAATACTGAATCTATGGTTGGGAAAGAACTTGGATGACTAGTAATTGCTGAATCAATGGTCCCATTGCATTTGTAACTGAATTTGAAAAGGATGAAACATAATTATTTTTCATGTAATGAACATTCCCACTAGGGCCGTTCCTGACATTTCAAAGGCTCGGGGCAAAATAACGAATAAGAACCCCAAGCTCGATTGCTTGCTGGAATGCTGCACCAACATATAAGAAATAATTTGTAAATTTCTAATCTATTATCTACTTAAACAATTTTTAGACTATGTGATTTTGAAAAAAAATTGGGGATCAACAAAAAAATTAATTTACGAGCCCTAAAAACCTTAAACCAAAAGAAATATGAGTTTGAGCCTTTGAGAGTTTAGGGTCTGATTGTCTGATTCGTCTAAAGCAGAGAAGGGCCTGAAGAGGGGAAAAATTTTGAAAATTGAAATTGAAATAAGGAAAATTAGATGAGTACCTGTATCATCAGTCCTTCACTAGCGCCGGCGGCTTCCAGTTTGTGGATGAGGAACGGCAGAGTGACTAAGTGAGTGAGACTGTGAGAGTTTTTCTTGCTTTGAGGCTTTGAAATCGAACTGAAGCAGAGCCTGAAGGTTGAGTGAAAATTAATCTGGCGGCCATAAATGCATAAGGAAGACTGAAGAGTGAATCTCGAGGTCGAGGGCCGCCGTTGATCGTTCCATCTCCTTGATCCTTCGTCATCATTGTATCCGCCCTTCCGAATCTAATCAATCTTTTCGATGCATCGGCATCACTGCATCAAGCTTCTGCTTTCATTTCTTGTTTCCAAACAATTTTCCATATTCCCTATTTATATTTATTAATATTATATTTATATATTATATATATTCTACATATAAATAAAATTTGGGCCCCTAATTTTTTTGGGCCCTAGGCGATCGCCCCTTTGACCTATGCCCAGGAACGGCCCTGATTCCCACTTCTGATTCTTTAGACTTTTGACATGCAATGAACATTCGTCTAGCTACAAATGAGAGGCCAAAAGCTTGGGAAGGGAACCATGGAGGATGAAGCGACTCCAAGAGGCTGCAAGGGGCAGGGAGAGCGGCTCATGGGCTTGGGGCGCGGTTTCAATAGGTCTTTTTGATATTTTTCCTGATCGATGTCTGAAATTAATGAACGACAAAAAAAAAAAAAAGTTCAAAATTTTTGACCGGCAGCCCAAATTTTTTGAGTGATGCTCAAGTCTTTTTACCGACACCCTAAAATTTTTGAGCGACGCCCAAAATATTTTTTCGACGCACAAATTGAAACAGTGACTTTGTGTGCGCATCTTTCCTTCATTAAGGGTATTTTCGTCATTTTTCCACAAAAAAATGCACTGTAACGATTTTAAAAAATAATGATAGACTTTTGTGGTTACAATTCCACCGCTTCATCGTATGGTATCGATCCGGTTATCACCCTTATATATTTGACCTAAGTACTTAGCGGGCTCATGTGTGAGCGATGTTGAACGAACTGAGGTTTCGAACTTGTGACGTTATACATATTATTTGTTTCACAAGTTTAAAAGACTAAAAAACAAGAATTAACTCAATCCATCATGTACCATTTTCTCTTATTAATATAGATTCGAGTTTGAGCTCCGGTGGGTTTGGTATTTGAATTTGAATTTCCTCTTTTTATGTTCAAATCAAGTCTTTTATATCTCTTACCGACCTTTTCTCAATCATTATTAAAAAAACCAAAAAAAAAAAAAAACTCCCTTGATCTTAAAATTATTATCATGTTCGATCTGATACACAAATTAAGAAAAAATAAATTAACTTGATTATTAATATTAATATAATGTATTATTTACTCTAAAGTCCATGTACCTTTAGCTATAATCAAAGTAAAAATAATAAAATGGTAAAAATAATTTTTCAAAAAAAAAATACAAATAATTTTTTTTTTTTGGGAAATGAACAGAAAAAAAAAGTTTTTGGGACGAAAGGAGTATAAAACTAAATTTTTGTAAGGGAATGAGTACCGAAATACACCGTAAATGTCCCCTTGTTTCTCGACGTCAACGAAGTGTCCAAGGTCCAAAGTGGTGGAATTACTTATGATGTTTGGATACTGTCTGGTAGGTGGACTCGTAGAGCAAACTCTTCTAGCTTATCTACGATACGTCACAATTAGCCCAAGAGATAACTATAAAATTAGAGGTTTGATAAAACAAGCTCTACTTGAAGTTCCAACCATCATATTAAATATATTTATATTAGCTTTGATATCATCTATACTAGATCAAATTTATTTAAATTTTTATATTTTAGTATGATACTTCAAGGAATCACTAACCTAACCGTCCAACAAAAACAATACTAACACTTGCAGGTATACATAAACTAATACTATCCTTCGTTTATAAATGATGTTTTAGAAAAATTCAATAATTAATGGGGTTTACTGCTTTGACCACTATTGTTACCATCAAGACTTAATGAAGAGAGAAAATGTCTTTCACTAAAACACATTTAACTTTTATAAAGACTTAGTGATAACAATAGTTATAGAAATAATCGTAAACCTAATATTTTTGTTAGAATTTTGTATTCAAATTAATAAAATGTTATAAGAATATTGATCTATTTTTATTGAAGTGTAATTATTGTTAATGAATTATATGCTTATTTTTTTAGTTCTTCTTCACATTCCTTTTTAAATTATTTTACTTATTCTTAAAGTTGAACGACATATATTTAATTAAAGAGTAATTAATAAGGGCTATTTTAGTAAAATGTAAACAATTTTGAAACAATTTTTTTTTTTAAGTATTTTTTTAGGACGGAGATAGTACCTTTTGTCTAAATATTTTTTTAAAAAATGTCTTTTTGTCATGAGGAAATGACAAGATGGACCATTTCTTAAATCTCACAATGTTATTAAGAGACAGTGAGACACCACCTTCGTAGTTTGACCAGCTTGTAACAGGGACCCACACGTAATTAACGCCGACGTAGTGTGAATCGTGACAAGGGACATTCACGCAAATGCACCTTCCGCCACTTTTCTTTGCCTTTCCCCCAAACGCGCAACCGTCAGTCCATCATCTCCACGTCCACAAATATACTTCGGGAAAATGGCACCTTTACCCGTCATGATTTTGATCTAGTTCCATATGGCCCCCCACGAATAAATCATAACACATTAGCTTTTAAGACTTCAGACAAATTTAAAAATAGACTAATTGTTACGGTTATCCGGTTGATGGATGAAAAGCTTATGGTACATGATATGCCCATTTAAGGGAATCCTTTGAGTAATAAATGAAAAATATTAGGCTACGTCGATATCAAGAAATGGATTATCAAACAAAATCTTAAACTATCTAATAACATCATTTTTATTACTTACACTATCAATTGAAATTGCATCACATTTCATGACACCATATCCTACTAGTAGGGCCAAATGTGGAAATTGCCTATAATGGATCGACTTGGTGAATATATATCAAGAGTTTACATGGACAATGTTACTAGTTTGAACAAATAACTAAGCTTGTTGAGTTTGTCATTGATCTTGACTCAATTCAACTTAACTTCATGTCATTATGGTTGGCTAGATGAATTCTCATATGATTTTCAATGCAAGATCATCATCAAAGTCATACTAACTTATATTTTTAATTAGTATTGTAATATACCAATCCCACATCGGGTAGATGTGAGATTTGTGTTTGATTTATTAGGTAGTCATGCGCTACTACTGGGCACCAATATCATCCATGAATTTTTGAGTTGGCTTGTAGTAGACTTGATTACTCAAGGTGCGTGCTTCATGGGCGATGTGTGAGCTACTAAGCGAGGACCAGGAGCTTTTCTGGCTCGGGTCGTTACAAATGGTATTCGAATTGGTCCCGACTCAGAAATGTGGTACAAAGTCTTTGTGCGGGCCAAAGTGCTACACCGCAAAAGGTGGGAGTCACATCTTGATCCCCGTACGAAGCACCTCTTGAATCCTGTATCGCTCGGGGTACGATTCGGCCTTGACGAGGACGTTAAGGATTTGAGTGGGGGAGATTGTAATACCCCAATCCCACATCGGGTAGATGTGAGACTTGTGTTTGATTTATAAGATAGTCATGCACTACCATCAGCACCAACATCATCCATAGATTTTTGAGTCAGCTTGTGGTAGGCCTGATGACCCAAGGTGTTGCGTGCTCGGGATCGAGATGTGAGCTACACATAATGCACTGACTTTCTGACTCGTGTTACAAGTATAGTAGTTCATTGTAGTTTTAGTTTTTTCCCCATGT
>JABEVN020002059.1:0-22689 GCA_013146195.2 Codonopsis lanceolata | reverse complement strand
ATGTTCGACGATAGTGGAACGTAATCACTAATAATGGCATAGCAAAATACTGTGATGATCATGGAATAAGTCACAACTTCTCTGCCGTCAGAACTCCTCAATAAAACGATGTAGCAGAATGGAAAAACATAACTCTTATTGAAGCTACTAAAACTATGCTCGCCGAAGCAAAATTGCCTAAACACTTCTGGGCAGAAGCCTTCAACACAGCATGCTTCACTCAAAACAGATCATTGATCAAAATATTTCACGGTAAAACTCCTTATGAACTTTGGAGAGGTAAAGCCCCAAACATTGGATTTTTCAAAATCTTCGGCTGGAAATGCTTCGTAGTCTACAATGGTAATGACTACAGAGGTAAATTCGATAACAAGGCTGACGAAGGTGTTTTTCTGGGCTATGCCTTACACTCCAAAGCTTATAGGGTCTTCAACAAAAGATCCTTAAAAATTGTTGAATCTATTCATGTTTCATTTGATGAATTTGACTTATTAGAGCCACAAGTGGCTCCAAATGTTGCTGATGATTCTGTAAATGTTGAGACATGTACATCTCAACCCTCAAGTAGTTTTCATATTCCAAACCCATCACCAGTAACTCACTCAGATATACCTGACCATCACTTCTCATATGAGCTACCAGAAAATTTCAACTCTGCTCATGAAAATACCAATCTTGAGCCCATAGTCTTTGAACCTCAAAATCCTATTCTTCAGCTTACCTATGAATCCAACTTTGAACAATACATCCCTCAAGAAACAGCTGACTTTCCCCCTAGTCCTCCTCCTGAACCTACTCATGAAGAACCAACAGCAACTCACATTCCTGCTGTCACAAGAATATGTAAGGATCACCCAATTTCCCAAATCATTGGTGATATCCATGTAGGAGTGCGGACTAGAAGATCCTCCAAAAACGAATGTATGTACTGTGATGCATTTGTTTCAGAAAAAGAGCCAAACAAAGTTGATGAAGCCTTACAAGATCCAAGTCGGCCGGAAGCCACGCAAAGGTTAACTTCAAAGAATTTGAAAGATACCAAGTATGGAAGGGTCCCAAGACCACCGATCATACTATCATCGCACAAAAATGGTGTTCAAACAAAAAAGGACGGGACGGGAACATCATTAGAAACAAAGCGCACTCGCAGCACAAGGATATCGCCAAGAAGAAGGAATCGACTATGATGAAACTTTTGCTCTAGTAGCGGTTAAGCTATCATAATCTTTCTAGCCTATGCCACATACAAGGACTTCAGGGTATATCAAATGGACGCCAAGCGCTTTTCTCAACGGAGATCTTCAAGAGACTGTTTATGTCACCCAACCTCCAGGTTTCATTGAGAAAGGGAAGGAGACTTATGTTTATAAGCTCAAGAAGGCTCTTTATGGTCTCAAATAAGCTCCTCGTGCCTGGTATGAGACACTATCCAAGTTCCTGATGGAACAAGGATTTGTGAGAGGGAAAATTGACACTACTCTTTTCATTCTCAAGCACAAAGGTCACTCACTGCTGGTGCAAATATACGTCGATGATATCATCTTTGGTTCAACAAATGAAAAGCTGTGCAAACGATTTGAGTCACTCATGACTGGAAAGTTTCAAATGAGCATGATGGGAGAACTCACATTCTTCTTGGGCCTTCAAATTCAACAATCCAACAAAGGAATTTTCATCTGCCAATCTAAATATGCTAACGAACTAGTCAAAAAGTATGGATTGAAATGGCCAACACCTTGATACTCCTACATGTCTACTAAATGCAAATTATATAAAGACCTACAAGGAAAAAGGTGGATATCACTCAATATAGAGGATTATCGGATCTCTGCTTCACCTTATCGCCAAGCAGTTCCGATATAGATATGTATGTTGGGGTGTGTGCTAGATTTCAAGCAGAACCCTAAGAGTCACATCTTCTAGCGGCCAAGAGAATTATCAAGTATATATCAGGTACCACCAACTTAGGTATCTGGTATCCAAGAGAGTCCTTTTTCAATTTAGTTGGCTACTCAGATGCAGACTATGCTGGCTTTCTAGGAGACAGGCTTGTCTCATGGGCCAGCAAGAAACAAGCCTCTGTTTCTAACTCCTCAACTGAAGCAGAATATATTGCCGCTGGAAGCTGCTGTTGTCAACTGCTTTGGATCAAGCAACAGCTGGTGGATTATGACATCAAAGTAGCTGATTGTCCAATCATGTTTGACAACACCTCAGCAATCTTTATCACCTACAATCCCGTGATGCATTCCAAGACGAAACATATCGATGTTCGATATCACTTTCTAAAGGATAATGTAGAAAAGAGAAATATAAGCATGAAGTACATTTCAACAGAACATCAGTTAGTAGACATCTTCACAAAAGCACTTGATGCTGACAGGTTTGCTTATCTAAGGGGAGAGCTTGGAATGCTTGACCCAACTGCTTAATATTTACTCAACTTTATTTCTTTCATTTTAAATTTTAAGCAGACTTGACATTGTAACAAAGCAGACTTGTTCCTATGTAAAGAAAACAGCAGTATTGAGAATTATTTGAAGACGGAGGTAAGTCATTTTAACTTTTATCTTAGAAGGGTCTCTTGTGAAAATAGTGAGGGACTGATTCTTAGAATTAGTTGGACTGATCGCCTTAGAATTAGTTCGATAATTTTCAAAAACCCTGTCGCCATCAAGTCAATATCATCAACTTCACTTGACATATCTCGACCTTAAGTCAAATCACGTCTCGCCTTTTCATTAATAAACATCTCAACCGCCATTTTCAAAAATCACTTTTCCAAAAAGGGTTTTATCTCTCAAAAACTGTCTCTCCCTCTTCTCTCAAAACCCTCATATCGTCACTTTGCTTCGTCTCTGTAACTCAGTGCAGAACTTTTCAATTCTTCCAGTTTTCTTCTACATTTACTTCTATGGTAAGACAAATCTAACCCAGAATCATTTATTTTCGTCAAAATTATATGGTTAATGGTCAAATATTTTGATTTTACCAAATTTGGGTTTCTTTGCATAAAAAAATCTGCCATTGTTAACTGTTGAAAACTCTCCCAACTAAGAACTTGCTAACCGTTGCAAGAATCTATCTCTGCTAATAATTTCCCTTATCTGTTATATTTGGTTTAACAATGTTTGTTGAAATGCTATTCCGTATTGTCTATTGTTCGCATTTCATTTCCAAATGTATGTTTTTTTTCTTCAATAGACTGTTGAATTCTTCAATTTCTGAGCTTCAAATTTATATCTTGGTCGAAATTAAGAATTTCATACATCTTCTCGAACTTTGCCCTAATTTTTCTTGTCTTATTTATAGGCTAAATCATCTGTTGTTGGTTCATCTTCCGCACCTGCATCCGCTTCAGCTACTGTGACCCCGGCACCTTCACAAGCTCAGGCTTCTAAAGTTAAGATTCCCAAATTGCCGAACACCATGTATCATCCGAGAATGTGCATCGATGTCGCTACTGTCCGTGCATATGCCTCTGGTATCAAGGTAGTTGATGACCTGAACCAATATGGACTTCTTCCTCTCTTCCTGCTAGACGACAATGATGGCTACATCAATCAACTGGCAGAAGAATTCTATCAACTCGTCATTGTCGATAGCTCCCGGGGCTCCATCTCAGGCATTATACGTGGTACACATTACTCTTTCAACACTGATCGCATCGCCAAGATAATTGGTGTGGAATTTGATGGTTCAACTGAGCTCACCGAGCAAGAAATGGCCACTGCTTGGTCTTACATACGTGGTGAAGGAACCCCCAAAGAGCCTCAAGGAAAGATAAAGCAAATCGTGTTTAATGATGATGTGTACTTCATAAGTCACCTCATTGACAAAAGCGTGATCTTCAAAAACGGTACACACGACATTTTGACAACCGATCAGTTGGAGTACACAACAGCCGTTATTCTCAACCTTCGTTTCAACTGGGCCACCATCATCTTTGATCTGCTGTGTGATGGTATAGATAGTGTCCAGAAATCCCTGAAGCAGAGAAGGCTTTTCGTACGTCTAATCAATGTGCTGTTGCGCAACAACTACTCCATCTCCAACCGTGTATTTCCCTTGGAACTCCGGGTGATCAAGAAGTCCATCCAATTCACCAATACATTTATATCCTCAACTAGCAAGCTGAGGAATGAAAAGCTTGAGCAGCAAGGACTACCTACTCAGCCCTTGTTTGCTGTTATCAATCCACCACCCTTGGTTGTCATAAGGATTAATCCAAAGACTCTGGATGATTCCTTCATTGCCAAACAGCTTGATAAAAAGCAAAAGAAGGATGATGCTAAAGAAGGCTGCTCTAGTCAAACTGCTAAAAGACCATCTGATCTTTCTCCTTCTTCCAAAAAATCCAAGAAACAGCACTCTGCTGTTGAGGAGAAGCATGTAACCAAGAAGAAGCAGAAATATTTTGACTATACTCCTATATCAACATCTGTTGGTGCTCTAGCCAAGAAGAAAAAGAAGCGTGCTGCTTCTACTGTTCTTATTCCTATGCCAGAAGAAACCGCTGAACCAGAACCAGAACCTCTTCGCCCCCGAAAATGTAAACAAAAACGTTCCGAACCCTCAGAACCCTTCATCCCTTTTGTCCCTCCTACCTCTTCTACATCTCCGACTCTTCCCTCTTCAACAGACCCTGCTGCTGTTGGGGAGGAGCCTGCTGAACATTTTCCTACTCCATCTCTCTCAACAAACCATGTTGTTGTTGAGGAGGAGCCTGCTTCTTCCCCTCCTCAAAAGAAGAAACGCAGACTTCGTATGAAGTCTGTGGCTCCACAATCTTTTTCACCTCATTCACTCACTCCAGCAGTCATCCCTTATCCACCTTCCTCACTGGAACCCATTTCCTCAATTCTTTCTAATTTATCATCACTGGCCATCGTCCCTTCCTTCTCTACTTCTACCTCTCTTTCGCCCCCTTCCTTCTATATTTCTGAAGCTTTCTCTCTTCCTTCCCTTGATCCTCATCTCTCCTCTCTTCTATACCAAATCGCCTTCCTTCCCGAACTCTTTCCCCTATCTCTCAGTACCTTACACCCATCTCCATCTCTGTTGATCTCTATCAACTTTTCTTCCCCTCAATCTCTTCAGCTACTTATACGTTCCTATTTGACCTTACCTCCATTTTCGATCTTCTTATCCTTCCTCTTCTCCTCCAAATTTTATCCTTCTTCCTGAATCTCCTTTTCCCTCTTCTTTTCTTGAAGTCTCCTCTTCTTCCTCTTCCTCTCCCTATATCAGTGATTCAGACACTGATATAGAACTTGATACTCAGCCTTCGCCTCCTCCTTTCCCATCTAACCCTGCTGCTCACAACGTTGCTTTCTCCTCTTCCCCCGTCTCTGCTCGTTCTCACCCTGCTGAGACCTTCATCCCCATCAACCTTATCCCTGGCTCCCTTCCTTTCAACTCTGCTGACCCTGCCCTTCTCGACCTCCTTCGTGCCAACAACGCCCAGCTTGAGCGTCTTAACAGCACTGTCTCTTTGATGGCACAACAGATAGATGTGCTTAATTATGGCTTGAACGCTACTTATGCCACAATTTTTGATCTTGGGAAGATCGTTGAGCAGCTTGTGAATGACACTGCTCAAGCATTCACTTCCCATCGCTTTCTTGTTCAAGACCAACAGGAGTCGTTGATGGGCATGCTTCACTCTCAACAGATCAGCATCCGTGCCCTTTTTGATGAACTACGAATTTCACTGGCCCGCGCAGTCATTGCTAGACGTGAAGTTCCCGACTTCACTGCTGTCCGACATGTTGAACGCGTAAACGAGAGAGTTGCTGCTGCTGAACAACGCCGAGTTGCTGCCATCAGGGAGGAAAGAGCTACTCATCTCTTGAATCAAGCACTTATTGAAGAACCGAATAGATTGCGAGAACGCCTTAATGACCGTATCAGAATTTGGGTTGGGGACTACCTAGAAAGACGCAGAACCCAACCAAACCTCTTCTGATCTGGTATGACCTTTCTGTTCTAGCCCTTGTGATTTAAACTCTGCTTTTGGAAAACTCTGCTGTTAAACAGCTTGTTTAACTTATTTTACTATAATTCTCTTTTGGACTAAGATTACTTGTTGCTCTATCTCATGATCTTGTCCATTTAAACTTCATGTTTAAATCTTTAAACTACTTATATCTTGCCTATTATTAAGATTTAAACTCTGCTTAACTTTGTACCTGATTCTTCTTCTCTTTACCCTTATAAGTACATAGTTCAACTATCTCTCTACCTAGACTTCTGCTCTGAGAGGCATGTCTGCTCTTCTTAATAAAACTTGTAAAGACATGTTATTATCTCGATACATGATTCAAAGTTTGTTGGTAGCTGAGATGATGACATCAACCAAATAGGAGGATATTGTTGACCCTCATAGGTTCTAGATTTGGTTGAGTCATCCTCCGATTCTACTGCACATTGGCTAATAGGTCTGCGTACCGATTAGTGTTGCAACTATCTTAGAATCAATGGTGTTTAGAACTAGTTTATTGTTAGTTTCTATAAGGCGCAGACCAGCAGGCTTCAACAGCAGCCTTAAAAGCACAGTTCGAACAGCAGACTTGGAAGTCTGCTCAAGGTTCAAAATCAAAGACAGTCAAATCAAGGAATTAAGTCGCATATTATTTGATTAAGATATTTTTAAAATATCTAAGTCATATAATATTCAAAAAGACATCTTCATCAGATTTCCCTCCAAAGAAGTCAACTCTGTAGACAACTCGATATCTGTCCAGTCTGTCTCAAGCATAATGACATCTGAAGACACTTCCTCATTTGGCTAAGAAGACTTTCAAGCTGAAACGCCTGCAAGACTGAAAAATTACTCTATTTAGAGTGGCTGCCTCTGCAACTCTGAGTCTCTGATATCCGTTGTTGCACGCATCCTACAAAGCGCCGAAATGTATTTAATGCATTATAACGTTGGACACAACTTGTCTATCCTCAGTCCAATGGTCCTAAAGATCTCCCCTGGTATTTATTCGAGTTTTGAAGATCTGAACAACAACTCTTGCACATTGAACATTCAAGCTTCATCTTCATAACTCAAATATTCAAGAGATCAAATGACAAGAACTAACAACTTCACCAAACTTCCTGAAGCTGCAGATCTGCCGTTTTTTTACTCCTTTTCAGCTTCATCTAGTTTGCATTTAAACTGTTCTTTACTTTAGCACTTGAAAGGACAATTATTCAATAATTGTTTCTCTCATCATCATACACTTGGTTGAAAACTATTTTGTACATGATTCATTAGAGATCTTACTCTCACACCTAGTGGATAAACAAGTGCACCTTTCAAAATCCAAAGCTAACCACTTTGGTAGTGGACGTAGTACTATTCACAGCACGAACCACTTCTAAACTCTATGTCCTGTCTGAACTGTTTCTGCTCATCTTATAACTGCTACTGTGTTTGTATCAACAGCAGACCTTGATCTGTTTTCTCTTATAAGTATTCCGCTGCACTAACCCATCTTGAAAAAGTTGTTTAAAAGAAAAGAAGAAAGATTGTTTCAAGAAACATTTCAAAACAAAAATTTTAAATAATATCTACTAGGCTATTTAACCCCCCCTCTAGCCTAGATTGAGCCTATATTGGGACCAACAGTTACTAAACCCCCTACTTTCTCTCTCTAGCTCAAAATCTTGTTACGATGTTTGGAAACGATTGTACCCGCTCCAATTAGGTATTTCTTGTCAGTATAATGAATTTATATGAGTTTATGATTTGTACATTTATGTGAGTTTGATTGTAAATGGATTTTATTTTGTTTATAGTAGTATTTATGAGTTAAAATGCTTATTTTTGGGTTTAGAAACCCGGATAGTTGTTTAACCCCGAAATTGTTTTATGACCTAGAAATTGAAGGGTAGTATTTCGACTCGGCGGAGTCAATTAAGTGTTTAATGGATTTTATTGAACCCTGGTTGAAATCCTACGACTTTTGGAGTTCGTCGGGTCAATCCTGAGAATTAGTCTTGTGAACCGTTTGAGTGAGTATAGAACACTTGATGTTAGGGACCTCGGTTGAAGTTCTGAGACGATGATGATCATTAATTATTGGACCCTATGGATTTAGGGTGTTTAGTTATGAATGTCGACTCATTGGAGTCTTGGTTAGTGCATGATGGTGTACCGATTCGTAATAAACTTAAGATGTAAATCCTTGCGTGATTGTGATGAATTGGGAGCGTGGTTGATAACCACCCATTGTGACTATGGAGATTGTACCCTTGGGACACTCGACGATTTATGACTTAGTTGTTACTTCAGGTTATAATTGAGGTTACATAGAACATTGTCCTGTTTGGGTTAAGTTAGGATGATTTGCTCATGAACACCATCCTAACTGTGATTAAAGAAGTTGGGAACTTATGTCAAGAATGACTTAAGAAGGTAACATAAAGATAAGACTCATCGGAGTCAAGTAAGGGTTGAGTAAGCACTACTAAAGGAGGCATTCGAGTTATACGGTTTTCAGGTGTGTTTAATCTTAGTCATGTTGACCTGAGTGGTCACCATGTTTAAGAGGGCGGGTGATTATGATATCCTTTTTATTGGGTTGGTTGATAAGTGTTAATAATCGAACATCGTTTGGTGCGTGGTTAATTGGATTTTGGGATGGAATACCATTCTAAGATATTTTCATGGGAATATTTATGATGTATAATGGTTATAGACCACTTGTATGATCTTGGACTACATTATGACTATGTTGCATAATTGTCACGATTTAGACTTGTATACATGCTAGAAATGAATTTTCTAGGCATAGATGATGATATGCCTTATAAAAGCATATTATATTATAATCACTTGAAGCATGAATTGTACTTGAAGTGCCTTAATGTTTTCAATGATATTGGAATCGTGAACTAGGATTTCATCATGAACATAGAAACCTAGTTAGTATCATGATTCAGGAACTTAGATGGGGTTACCTTGCATATAACAATTGCACCCTAATTTGGTGAACTTGTAGTTAAGACTTAACAGAATTGCTATTAGAAAAGAATTGAATATAACGGACACCATGTTCAACCCTACGTGGTTTAGAGACTCTGTATGTAGCTCTATTGTGATTTGTTATTTAACGGCAATTGTGCATTGATCATTGATAGATGTGTTTTATATGCATCTATTGGGTACTTATACAACTTAGAAATAGCAATTTCATGAGGCTTTTGGCTACTAATATGTGTTTTGGAGCTTAATTGTGAGTTTCATGGCTTTAGGTGGAATTATGGAATTTACAAGGCTTTAAGTGAATAATTGAAGGAAGGGTGCAAAGTGTTAAAAGATTGAAAGAAGATGTACCGGAAATTGAAAACCCATTGCGGACGCAAGGTCACCAACCCTTGCCCCCGCAAGGTCTCCAGTACGTGAGCCCAAAGGAAGCAAAGGCCTTGTGGCCGCATTACCCCTACATCATGCCCCCGCAAGCCCTTCCGTTTCACAATGCCATGAGTTGTACCCTAATTGTATCTCATGCCCTGTACACATTAGTATAAATACAAGCCTTGTAGCCTTAGGTTAGGGGTGGAAATAATCTGAATTTAGCTTTGTAATTTAGAGTTATATTGTTTGTAATCATAGATTTAGAAGATCGTTCATGTATTCTTTCATCCCATCGATCTGTTCATCTTCAAGGATGAACTAACCGCTCATATCTAGGAATTGGAGGTAACTTGTATCGAATCTTCTGCTATATTATATATTTTTATTCAATCAAATCTTGTTGATCACAGTGTTTATCAATCTCTTTGTTATTTGGCTTTTTCCTAATGAATGGTATCGTTGGATTCAAAGACCAAGGGTGTGGATAACTGCACAACCATATGCATATGTCGTACACTGGCTCAACATTGTGATAAATTAACCTTATCGATGCATGAGAATGATAAGTTAGGGTTAGCTTCATATATATGTTTCCGAGTGACATACGTAAATCCATATGTTCTTGTTCTTAAGGGTATAGATTCAGATGAATTATTTAGGATGGAGACTGAATTATAATTTGGCGACATGTACCAATCTTTCGTGAACAAACCCAAGATTAATTGATTGATACATTAAGCAAAAGAGCATTAGAATAGATACAAGCGAATCTGTATTCCTAGATTCTCCTCCTCCATTAGATCTTCACAAACTGTGTTTGTTGCTTTAATAAAATGTTAATTAGATTAATTACTTTCTAGTAGAATAATTTAGATAAATAAACCAAACCGCCCCCTAGTTTAATTGTTACATGTTTACTTGCTCTAGATACTTTTTGTCTCTATAGTTCGACCCTAGCTTTCCATACACTATACTTGCTATTGATCCGTACATTTGCGAGGTAAATAAATAAGACATCAAGTTTTTGGCGCCGTTGCCGTTGGCAAGCTAGTTTATAGTTTGTTTATTGGTAACATTTAAATTCAGTTTTTATAAAAGAAAATTACAAAAAGATTTTTAATTTATTTTAATCTAGTTATTTATTTGTTTTAGTTTTGCATTGTATGCACGGTCGTAGATCTTTAAATCCCAAACTGACAAATTTAAATCAAAATATAAACAATCTTGGAAGAAATCAAGGAAATTCTGATAATTTTGACAATCCACCAATTAATCAAGAACAAGTAGATAGAGAGGATCCTATGGCTGATCCTCCAATGGCTAATCGAAATCCCAAAAATCAGGTTCCTCCAATGAATCAAAGGGAGGAACCAGTTGCTCAAAATATGGAAGTGGTAGTAAATCAAAAAACTATAAATGATTATGGTCATCCAATGCTGAATGTGACACCATCATGTTTAGTATTACCGGAAGCAGTAAGAAACTTTGAACTTAAAGGCCATTTTTATAATATGTTGCTTTCGTTCTATGGACTACCTTCCGAAGATCCAATTGCTTTTGTGAAAGAATATGGCTATATGACTGAAAATTTTACGTTAAGAGGTCTAACAGAAGATCAATTAAAAATGCGATATTTTCAATGTGCATTAAAAGATCCAGCGAAAAGATGGTTTATGAATTTGGCACCAAGGAGTGTTTATGCATGGGTTCAATTGTATGATTTGTTTATGGGTAAATTTTATCAGCATGCATCTCTATCTAACTATAAAAGACAATTATTGCCTTCCAAACTGAACCAGAAGAAGCATTCCATGAAGCATGGGATATATTTAAAAATTTACAAATCATGTGTCCACATCATAATCTTTCCCAGTATGTTTTAGTTACTCAATTTTATCATTCACTTCCTTCTGCTCTTCAAACTATGGTTGATAGTGCAGCCGGTGGTTCCGTTAGAGGAATGACACCAGCTGAATTAGAAGATTTGTTTGAAATGTTAGGTGCTAATTCTCAACAGAAAAACACTAGGGGTAAAAATAAAGGTTTGTATCATATTCAAGATAATTCGAATAGCGATGCTAAATTTAAGCAGATGCTAGCACAAATTGAAGCCCTACAACAAAAGGTTGAAAATAAATCTCAAATTCAAGAAGTGTGTGCTATTTGTGGACTCAATGATCCTTATTCCAACACGTACAATCCGGGTTGGAGAAATCATCCCAATTTCACATGGGGAGGAAATAAGCCATTGCGTCCTCAACAATTTCCTCAACAAGGACAACTGAGTTTGCTCAAATGATGAGAGGTAGAGAAGAAGGGAAGTTCCCTAGTCAAAATGAACAAGCAAAATCAATTGCTACTTTAAGTAGTGGAAAAGTCATTGGGGAGGAGGTAAGTGATCCTACTCATTCTTCTGATATTCTTGATAATGTAAGTAATTCTTGTGAAGAAATTCAAGTTGAAGAAAAAGAAAAAGATTCTGAAAAAGAAATACAAGAAAAAGAGCAAGAGAAAGAAAAAGAAAAAGTGGCAGAACCTCTTAAGGAACCATATGTTGCACCTCCACCATATGTTCCCCCAATTTCATTTCCCAATAGATTGATGAAAAACAAAATAGACAAACAATTTACGGAAATTTATAATATATTGTCTAAGGTGAATATTAATCTTCCTTTACTTAACGTTATTAAAAATATTCCATCATATGCCAAGTTTTTCAAAGATCTCCACTCTAAAAAACACAAATTTGAAAATTAAGAATGAGAAAATAATTGTTTCTGAAAACGTAAGTGCAGTATTACAACCTGAACTCCCCCTAAATTAAAAGATTCAGGTAGTTTCAATATTCAAGTTTCTTTGGGTAACTCGAAAAAGATAAAATCAATGCTTGATTTAGGTGCGGGTATTAATTTAATGTCTTTTGCTGTCTATAAACAATTAGGATTGGGAGAATTAAAACCCACTACTATGTCCTTACAGTTAGCCGACCGTTCGATCAAACATCTCCTAGGAATAGTAGAGGATATTTTAGTTCAAGTTGATAAGTTAATCATACCAGTTGACTTTGTGGTTCTAGAGATGGAAAGGAAAATATGTACAAATAATGAAGTTCTTATTATGCTAGGAAGACCTTTTATGGCCATGACCAATACAATGATTATTGTGAGGAATGGTGAGCTGACAATGTCAATTATGGGAGAGACTGTAGAAATTTCAGTTTTTGACACTTTGAATAGACCAAGCGATGTGAATGCTTGCTTTTCAATTGATGAAATAGAAAATCTTACAGCTCAAAATTTTGAATCAGATTTAAAGGAAGACGAGTTAGAACGAGTAATACTTGGAAGAGATTTGGATAATAGAGATTTTCCAGATTTGATATTCGATATTGAGGAATTAGAGGAAGTGATCCGTTCTAAGGATGCTCAAACTGAAAAAGTTGAACTTGAAGTTCCTAAAGATGCTCAAATAAAAAAAAGGAACTTGAAGTTCCTAAATATGTTCAAATTGAAAAAGTGGAACTAGAAGTTCCAAAGTTCACCCCGTCTGATGAATCTCCTCCAGAACTAGATTTAAAACCCTTACCACTCCACTTGAAATATGCATTTCTTAGGGAAGGTAAAACCTTGCCCATTATAATTGCTACTGATTTAATGGAAGAACAAGAAGCAAGTTTGTTGAAAGTTTTATGGACACATAGAGAAACCATAGGATGGTCCTTAGCAGATTTAAAAGGAATAAGTCCTACTATGTGTATGCATAAAATTCACTTGGAAAAAGGTACCAAACCTTCTAGAGAACGTCAAAGGAAACTTAACTCACATATGGAAATGTGTTTGATGCTTTAATAAACTGTTAATTAGATTAGTTGCTTTCTAGTAGAATAATTTAGATAAATAAATCAAACCCCCCTTAGTGTGAGAACCCAAACTCATTACTTGTATAACATCATTATAACATGCTTAGTGTATGCCTTAACATGTTAGAGAGTTCATATTGTTCATATCATGCTTGCATTAGGTTGGTTACGATCATAGTCATTTGAATGCCTTCTATGCATTTCGTGCTTTGTCGTTAATGCTTTGAGTATTCATCTTAGCGTGTTTGCACTTAAATAAGTCCCATTGGAGTCTTAGTGCCCTTCATATATGACTTATAGCATTAATCTTGATCATAGTATGCATGGTTGAGAGTTTAGAAGCATTGTTGCTTCGTTTGAGTCTTAGGGTTTCTCGGGATTGCCTTCGTTGCTTGTATTGTTTGTGTTTTCAACTTGCGAGAAGTTCATTTGAGTTCTAGACCAAGTGTACTAGTATTTATCATGCTTGCACAATCATTGTTCATAGACTTGTTGCTTTTGGTAATAAGATGACCAACTTATTTCTTCACAGATCAGTCATGTTTTTTGGCAAACTTCGGGAAAATTATGGTACCAATCTACTAAAGAGAATTTTCTAAACATTTAGTATGTTTTACCTGAATATGTTAGGATCCTCCCTGTAAATTTTGGTAATTTTCAAAGGTGTCTAAGTACCTCAATTAGGTCTTGACTTACAGCTGTGCCAGAATTCTGTTTTCAAGAATTCAGCTTCTATACTTGAACTTGTAGTAACCATATTTTGATGATTATAAGTCTAAATGGAGTAATTTAAAAATCTAAAATATAGTTTAATGAGTCTAGTTTCAGAAAAATCAAAAATCAGCTCATTTGAAGTTGTGAGCTATTTATGGTCGATTTTACAAGATCGACTGTCCAGTAACTTCACAAAAGGAAATTTGGCTGTGAATAGTGCCATGCGCTCACATGGTACTTGCACCATGCGACCGATTCCTCCAGCATTTCACAATTACGGGATTTTCTGATTTTGAATTTTTGTCTTAAACCCTCAAACCCATTTGAACCCAATTCGAACCCCCTCATGTATTGTGACCTCTTCAGGTTTAATTTCAACCTTTGGATGTATTTTATCAAAGGCCAACATGAATTGACCAATAGAAGCCTTAATAACTCTCACCTAGGATTGACCCTTTTTGG
Source organism: Codonopsis lanceolata (assembly GCA_013146195.2). Lineage (NCBI taxonomy): Eukaryota > Viridiplantae > Streptophyta > Magnoliopsida > Asterales > Campanulaceae > Codonopsis > Codonopsis lanceolata. The sequence goes on along the minus strand of JABEVN020002059.1, from coordinate 8,302 downwards.
AGACTTCATCTTCCCAAACTCAAGAATCAGCCATTGTCTTCCTCCATTGTTATTTGCTGGTTCCTAGAGGGAGAAAGAGTGAGTTTGAAATCCTCCACCTTGCTTGCATCATTGCCGGAGATCCGGCCATCGGATTTTCGATTGGAGACCACCAAATCGAAGCCCTTGCTCCCTAGTTTCTTAATCCTTGATTTATTTTGTCATCCAACCGTTGGATTTTGAATAAGGTAAGCACCCAATCCCCTATTTTTGTATGCTCAATATAAAGCATGCTCCCTTCATGATAGTTTCTAGATACATGCTCAATAAGACATGCACCATGTTAATAACTTGAAAATTAACAAGTTTATAATCTGGAAATTTTGGGGCTACCTTGTTAAGTTAATAATTTGGACTTGTGTAAAGCATGAATGTTGTTCTAAATGTGCTTAGGAACAACTCTTGTGAAGGAATTCATTGCATTTGGGAACTTTAAAGAATTGATCATATTAAGGATGAAATCTAGAAAATTAGGGGCTGTCCTATATACTTAATAATTTGGGTTTGTGTAAAGCATGAATGTTGTTCTAAATGTACTTAGGAACAACTCTCGTGAACGAATTAATTGCAATTGTCAACTTTAAAGAATTGTTCAAGCTAGGGTTTCACAATTTGGAATTGAACTATCGATAGGATAAAGTCATGAATGGTTTTGTGTTTTGGTGCTAGTGAAAGGTAGAACATAGAAAAGAGTATTGCTGTGCATATTGCATTAAATCTCTACTTGGATGAGAATCTATTGCAATTGTTAAGGTTCAAGAATTAATCATGTAAAGGTTTCACAAAATTGTGGAATTGATGTATTGATAGGCTAAAGTCATGTATGACTTTGTAATTGGGTTCTATTAGAATCGATAACATAGAAAAAAGTATTGAAATGCTTATAGAATTCATCCTCTACTTGGAAATATTTTAGCGATAACTCAACGGAGTTGCACTTAGAGAGTCATTGAACAATACCGACTCTACAATTAATCCCTACGACGTTTGGAGTTCAATTGAATTGTAAATTAGCTCGTGGGAATTCTTAACATGAATGATCTCATGCTTGACTTGTATATTGTAGAGTAACATGCCTACTTGATTGGACGAGTCGCTCTTGTCGATCTCGCTCTTTTACTTGATTTATTATGTGAGTAAACATCTACTTGACTCGGACGAGTTCGCTCTTGTCGAACTCGCTCCTTACTTGATTTTGTGTGACAAGTAAATATCTACTTGGCATACCATTAGTCCAGTTGGCATACGTGAATTGTGTTTATGGTCAACGATGCATCGCCGTCATGAATCGCGAGATTCATGGTAGTGATGGGTCACCACACCATAAACTTGCGCACACCCTCACTACTGATCATAGTGGAGAAGAGTACCTCGTCGTAACCAAAGGGCGCTTGGAACAATACTATCGTGGTCGATGTATATCATACACGTACATCCGACAAATACAATAGTGATAACCTTGTCTATTTCAGGTCTATGAAGCAGCACTGGTTCCATAACATATCCTTATCCTATGTGATTTATTTAAGCACTTATGTGAAAAAAACATGCATTGCGACATGAGAACTACGTGCTAGTATGACCTTGCTTGATAATCAAATATGATAATGTGCTATGTATGTCTTGCATTATATCCTGTCATGCATATCAGTGGCTTACAAAGTCTTTATGACTTACCCCCTCCCTTTTACTGTTTTAGATCCTAACCATCCAGGATCGTCTCGTTGAGGTTGCTCGTCTGCTCTTGTCCGTGATCGCTCGCCTAGAGGTGGTAGCGTTGGCTCTTTTGGTTTCTCTTTTGGCAAGGACGCTTCGGTTAAAGCAAATCATTTAGACTTCGCTTGGGAATGTGTACTTGTAGTGACTTGTACTTATGTAGACTAAGACTAATAGTACTACTTATGTTTCTAGTTGTTTGCCGTCACTTGTAGGCTGAGCCTTGCTTGCATGTATTGGTTCACTTGTTAAGACTTCCGCTGAGCATCCTATTAGCTCTTATTTACTTTTGTAGTTTCTCCGGTGTGTTTAGACGTTGAGTTGTATATATATATATATTGGCATGACTTGTTAGTGTTGGGTTCCGGTTGTAAATTCGCCGATGACTTGGTTTACTTGCTATTAACTGTTATATCAGGTTCTAAAGTTTTAAATTATTCCGGATTTTTTAGTGCCGAGTTGTACTATGTGTCCAATGTTGCATCACGCCAGTTTTGATAATTGAGTCCTGGCATGAATTGTAGTCCTTATTTGGACGGCACGACCCGCGATTCCTTCTTGGGGTCGGGGTCGGGTCCTCACACTTAGTTTAATTGTTACTTGTTTACCTGCTTTAGATATTTCTTGTCTCTGTAGTTCGTCCTTTGCTTTCCGTACACTATACTTGATATTGATCCGTACACTTGCGAGGTAAATTAATAAGACATCAATCATGATCTTGTGGTAGAGTTTTATAACCTACTTGATTGGATGAGTTCTTTGTCGAACTTGATCCCTATTTGATTATGGCAAGTAAATATCTAATTGTGCATTGCATTAAGTCTAGCTGGCATAGCGTGATTTGATTGGTTTAGATTGAAGGTGGGAGGATACATCGTCTTCACGAATCGTAGGTGAGATTCGTGTTCACTATGTATCGTCGTGACGAAGATCCACACACACCCATCCTTTGTGGGTCGTAGTGGGGATGTAGCCGCCTTTGCCATAGCAATACGTGCGTCATTGGTCTACTATTAGCCGAGGGTTGTACCTCGGTATATCAATGCATCGACACGAGTATCACAGTCACAAACTGTTAACACTGTATATTGCAGGAGCAACGCAACGACACTAAATTGGTATCTTAACCAACCTTTTTGTGGCCTACTATGGGCACAATGTGATCATCATCGTACTATGTGAAATATGTGGCATAATTGGATAAAGTAGATGAGTAACTACTATTATTCAGTCTTTGGTTATGAGGTTTATCATACTGAGAAGATGTTGCAACTATTTATGATTACATATAATTACCAGAGTATATTGTTGTATTTAGTAGCTTACTGGGTCATTATGACTCACTTCGTGCTTTTGTTTCTTAGTGTACAATTGTTCGATAGCTCGCGTTGAGGACGGGTAGATCAGAGTGTGCAACGTTTGATTCTTCTGAGTCATATCTCGTGGAACCTTATAGTCTTCATTACTATCGTTTCATTTGTTCAGTGAAGACGGTGTATTTTGTAAAGTTATATAATTTACTGTGGGGGTAGACTCACTTTAGCTATTGTAGTCGTTATTGTATTGTTTGAGGCTGACTCGTACTACCGGGCCATTGTACTTTATCTTAGTATTTATTCCATTTGTCTGCCGAGCATGCAGTAGCTCGGGGCATCATTAGTGCTTTCTCTGGTAAGTTTATCTGTAGTAGTTCAAGTTGTTTTCTCGAGCATGTCTTAGCTCGTGGTTTCTCGTGTTGTTGTTTTCTCTGGCACGTTTAGCCGTTGAGATTGTGGTTTAGTTTAAGAGTTTGTACATTTGTATTCTATTAGTTGGTTTTTCCATCCGACATGTTTTACTTGTCGAGTGGTTGTTGTCCAGGCTGGGTTTCTTGTTGTTGTGTCGGCCGTTGAATGCCAAGGGTTTGTTGCATGTGCGCAATTTTACGTCACGCGGTTCTAATTTTTGGGCCAGGAGATTTACTATCTCTTGGGTCGTGTTTTAGCTTGGAGCTTGGCAGCTCAGGCACGCTGCATGATTGCTTCCGTAGTTTTGGTTTTCGTTGTCCTATATCACCGTTACGGCTTTACTATCTCGTTAAGGCATTATTTTAGTTCGCAATTTTTGGCATGCACCATTATTCTTAGCAGGTGATTGTCCATTCATTAGATTGTTTTAGTGGCACGACCTTGGGATGTTGCATTGGAATTCAGGTCGGGTTGTTACATTTGATGCAATCATTGGAGTCTTCGATGCAAGCATCAGAGTTTTCAATGCGAGAGAACCATATAGGGAAGAAGAAGAGGAAGTCGAGGGTGAATAAATGACCCATGTAAGTGACTATAATACACATTGCTTAAGAGAAAACGTTGTTTTGATCGAGGGGTTGGGTTGGGGAAGCCATGTAACACCCAGAAATTACATATTTGATTAATTGTGCATTAGGGTGTATTAGCACGAATAATTACGTGCTACATGTTATGATTAATGTGTTTTGTATTGTGGACTTAGGTAATTGTCTTATGAGAGTCCATTTGAGCTTAAGATATATTGGGCTTGATGTGTGATGTGTTTAAGGTCCACAATGGGAATTTGGTGTTTGTTTGTTAATATTTATAACCATCGTGGATAGAAAATGACACGTTAAGCTAGAAAATATTTATTTTTGGCTAAGTTGACCCTAGGTTCAACCCTGGTTAACTAGGGAACCATTAGGATTGACTTAGAATTGTTTTGGAGTGAGTTTTGTGTGGCATTGCACGTGCTCGAGTTCGATTTTTGGTTTGGGCAACGTACTCCCACATGCCAGAAACAACCTGTAGTAAAACAACCATAATTTTGTGTAGAAAACTTAGAATTTTGATCCATTTGGAGTTAGAAACTAGATTTCAAGGGTTTTCTAACCATACCTTATTTGTAATTTTCGGATTTGTAGATCAGTCCAGACACGTATTTGAAGTTGACTGAAATTATTTGGACAACACTGGGCTATTGAGTTTTTGGGCCCATGGGCTTTGGGCCCACTTTGCCCCCTTATATGGTGAAACCGTACGGATGAGTCTAAAAGACTCATATCTTCTCCTTCAAAGTCATAGCCGACTTCCATTATTGGGTATTAATTGTTTTGAGCTTCTAAGCTAGATTTGCTACGTTAAATTTACCTGTTTTCAATTTCGACTCCGCAGGAATGTTGTACGTATCGAGGCTACATTTGTACCTGAATATTTTGTATTTTCACAGATATTTTTCGAATGAGTTAAGTTTCTATTCCCCTTGTTTGTCTATGTATGCAATAGTATGCGCTACATATATTGTTTCTAAAGTAATATATTAGTTATCGGGTAGAAAATATACTATTTGATAATTGTTTTGAGTTAGTTATTGATATATGTATTCGTAGTAAATAATTATTCCGTTTAATCGGTAGAACAGCCGATATGATTGAAATAAGATGATATTGCAAAATGGAAATTATGACCCAAAAATTATGGAGTTGTAATTATTAAATCTCTGGGATATGATTCGTTTTATAATTGACTTTATGGGGTCAAGTTTAAGTTAAATAAAATATATGGAGTAGTGCAACTATCTCCTATGATGTTTGTAATTCATTTAGGGGATGATTATACTCTTATATAAATTACGACGCGACAATAAAAAAATGTTATTTGATGTTTATGGGCGAATAAATAATCAACAGTTATGGCCCAAAAGAGTTATAATATTTTAATTGCCCATACATGGTTAATTTGTATGATGTATTAAATGAGAGAATGATAAATTAGTCCCTACGTGTTAAAAATATTATTATGACATTGTAATTGACTTTACGGAGTCAAAATGGAGTTGACTAATAGTTAAGTCAACTGAGTAGTTTAGTCCCGACAAGGAATTAAAGTATTTTACATAATATTATTCATATGTTGAACCTATTAAGTTTTGGAATAATTAGCAGTGAGTAAGTTGAAGATTGAATAGATGCTATAAATATGAAAATAGTATCTGAAATCTAGTTATGTGAAATTGTAACAATTAATGGATGTTCATATACATGTACTGGATGACAGATAGATTTGCATTAGTTAGAGTAGACATAATTATATATCAATGGATGATTATTACAACTATTTAATAGCAAATGACTTTTGGGCTTGCGACTTAACATAGTCAGTATCTAAGATAACTAAGTTATCTGAATTGAGTAATTGATCTATGTACTTAAAAGATAAAAAGCTAGGTCTCAGAGTAGAGCTTGTTACACGAGACACCTTAGATATTGTAAATGCAAGTCAGTTGCGGGACAGTATTGTATGAATTGAATACCTGTAAATTATGCATGGTATTCTGCTGAGTAGTAGGCGTTAATGGCTTGCTCCTACTATTGATTTGAAACCCGGTGCTTGTAAGCTTGGGTGTAGTATAGATGGAGAATGACTAACCCAGTTACGACAGTCGTGGATAAATTACGAGACTTGTATAAGAGTTAAATTGCTCATATGTATTGTTTAACAAAGTTATGAGTAGCGGGATCGATAACCTGCTCTTATTATCATTTGTACACCATTTGAGTACATGATAGTTATAAACTAAAATATAAAGTTTATGGATGATATAGATTGGCATTGGCAGCAAGTTGGTGTATTGTGTGTAGTAGAGTCATCGACCTACTCTTAGCCTATCTAGTGTTTAATACTCATAGATAGCTAGGGACAACATTGTATGTTATAAGACATAGTGTTCAAATACTCGCTAGTAGTTGCATACACAACAACAAAAATCTGCATTTACAACGTTTATATAACAACGTTTCTATCCAAACGTTGTCGTAGGAACCATTTCACAACGTTTTATGTAAAACGTTGTCTATTTATAGTATTTAACAACGTTTTTTGCATAAACGTTGTTTTTGATGCTCTTTTCACAACGTTTTCATAGAAAAACGTTGTCTTTAAGTTACACCGTTTTTGTTTGAACGTTGTGATATCTGATGACCTATGATTTATAAACGAAATTTATTTTATTTAACAATGTTTTATTTAAACGTTGTTATAGCTCTGGGAAAAAAAGGCGGGATGATTTCCCTCGGTGTACAGTCTAATTTCCCCCATTCAATAAAGACAGTAAATTGAAGATAGAGGCCCTAAGTTGTTGCAACTCTCTCTTTCCTCTTCACTGTCAACGCGTCTTCTTCCCCTCTTTCTTAGTCCGGTGGAAATCTTTCCTCTATCACTCTCAACACAATTACGTCTTCTTCCCCTCTTTCTTAGTCCGGTGGAAAATAGTGGTTGCTCTCATCTTTTAGGCGTGATAATTAATCCAGGACATTGAGAAAAAGTGCGGGAAGTCAGAAGGTGCTAATCTCTTTGCTTGGATGTGTTTGGTCCGTCCTCCCCAAAATAAGGGCGCTCGCCAGACAAGTTCTCTACAAGTAAGTTCCTCCTTAGTTTTGAATTTAAGTTCAATTTTTTGTGATTTTCTTTGAAGAACTTAACTAGTGTTTTGTTTATAGGTTATCAGAAGCAATTGTGAGTACACAGGACACTTTATTCTTGACCTACCAGTTCGAATACACAGGTAACAATTCTATAAAATTGATGGTTATTCTTTGTAGCAAAATTTTGAGGACACAATTAATTTCATGAATAACATTTACTCTTCGCAGCTCTGCTTAGTTTTTTGTTCCTAGGGTTTGAGAATAACGAATAATGAAATTAATTTCGGCCTTTAACTTACTAAGCATTAAAAGGAAAAATGCACCCCATGTGTTTGATGAAATGACAAAGATAATAAATTGGAGAAACAATTAATATCTCGTTCACGTTTGTGAAAACTATTCCCTAGCCAATGAAATGTTATGTGAAAACTATTTTGAAACTCACATTTGCTCTTCTCGTATACAATTGAACTTTTATTGCAATAAGAATAAGTTCCCTTAACGGCAATGTACTTCGATGAGATGGGAGGCCGAATAAATGAGTTGGGCAGTATCAATGACCTCATGACAGAAATGGGAGTGAAGGGTCTCCATCTTCGTTGGCACCATCTAAGAAGCGACAATGTAGAGGAGAGGTTCGATTAGAGCCTATGAGAATTCGGTGCATTACTACATTTGATTGATTATTACAATGTTTCTTTCTCATGGTTGCATATTGACTTCGGATATTAATTAAATGTTATCTATCTATCATTGGTTTCGTCTAGGTATGATTGGTTTATGGAGGGTTTGAATTCGATGTGAATCCAATCCTCCCAAGCGACAAATTGATCCAACTAATTTAGGCAGCTATAGAGCGGCGAATCTTCACAAGCATCTGAATTATCACAAATACTTACTCCCAATTCACGCTTAAATCACCAATGTTTCTGCCTTGTTCATTACTACCCTAAAAATGCTTTAGCCGTGCACGAAACTTTGCATGTACTCGGGCATGCTTCTTAAACCAAGAATGAAGAAAGTTTGAGTTTTTAGCTCGGTCTAAGTTTAGTATTGTTGATAACAATGAATACATAAACTTTTCAGATTTTTGGTTATTTATTACAAGACTAGGCATCATTGTCAACATTAAAT
>JABEVN020002058.1:0-22708 GCA_013146195.2 Codonopsis lanceolata | reverse complement strand
GACCTTGCCCTATGCTCCCTTTAAGGTATCTTACAACTTTAAAAGCGACCTCGGTGAGGTTTGCGAGGACTAGAGAATGACTAAGAATATGCCTGACATAAGCAATATCGGGCTGGTGATAGAAAGATAGATGAGTCTACCAATAAGTCTGTATTGAACGAGAATCGGGGAAGTAAGTCACCTTGATCGCAGCCAAACCATGACAACATTTCATAGGAATTTTTTGAGGCTTTGCGAACATATAGCCTACATCGAAACTATATCTAGAGTGTACTTTCTACGATGAATCTGAGATACCAGTTGCGAATCGGCAATCATACCCAAAAAATATTTTAAAGGTCAAGATCCTTGATATGAAATTGAGAGTGTAGATAAGCCTTGGCTATGACAGTGATTGAATCGAGGCAGTAATGAGGATATCATCCACATAAACAGAATGGCGATGAAGGAACACAGTTTGGCTAAGGTAAAGAGAGTGTGATCATTCTTAGAGGCTTGAAAGCCAAAGAAAGTAAGGCGGATGCAAACTTAGAGTACCATTGTCTTGGTGCTTGCTTGAGACCATATAGGGACTTGAGCGACCTACAAACAAGTGGCTTGGAAGAATTAGGAAGTGAAAGACCGGAGAGGGGTCTCATATATACTTCTTCTCTAAATCCCCATGAAGGAAGGCATTTGTGACATCCATTTGGGAAAAGATGCCACACTTTAATGGTCATGAAGCAGAAAAAACTCTGAGTGGTCATCTTGGCCACGGGAGCAAGGTCTCAAAGTAGTCCTCTCCTTGATGCATTGTGAAACCCTTGGACAAGTCGGCCTTATACTTATCAAACTCCCATCGACCTTATATTTCGGTCTGTATACCCACTTGACCCAACTTTCTTGTTAGAAGGCAATTCTGTAAAGTCAAGTATTGAGTTCTAAAGCCTTCAATGCATTGTCCATAGCGACACCGGTTAGGATCTTTAAGAGCTTGAGAATAAGAAGTAGGTTACATTAAGGAGGAAATATTACAAATATAGGAGTAGTAGGATGGAGATATAGAAGCATAAGAAAGAAGAGACACACCTGTAGAGCAAGCAGTATTGATAAAGCTGGATGGAAGGCCAGTATAATCCTGGTATTTACATGGCACATGTTTTACCCTAACAGGTCTAGATGGATGATATGTAGTGGATGGTGAAGGATTATGACAAGAGGGAGATGTGGTGGATGAGGAGTGATTAGGGGAATTGAAGGTAGGAGAAGGTAGTGGGATAGAGGGTGAGATTGGAGATGTATGAGATGGAGAAAGACATAGAGGTAAAAAGAATTTTGGGAGAGGAGAAGCATTAGATGAAGGAAATGAATGTGATTACGATGAGGAGAGGTGAGTGAGGTGGAAGTGATGATTGTGAAGCAGGATAAGTCTTTGTTGGAGAAAGGAAAGGTGATGTAGTGAAGGAGGGAAGAGTAGTAGGATTAATAGGGTCTAAGGTCATAGAAGAAAACATAGGAATAGAGGATTCAGGTGAAATAAGAGGATGTCTGTAAGGAAAATGATCCTCATAAAATTGAACATCTCTTGAATAAAACACTTTGTGAGTAGTAAGATCATAAAGTTTGTAGGCTTTCTTTCCATATGGGTAACCAAGAAAAATGCATTTTGTAGCTCTAGGAGAGAATTTGTCTCTTTGAGACTTTAAGGTAGATGCAAAACAAAGACAACCAATAACCCTTAGATGTGAATAGGAAGGAGATTGGTTCAATAATGTTTCATAAGGAGTTTTAAAAGAAAGAATGGAAGTGGGAGTTACGTTGATAAGGTAAGTGGGCTGCAAGAACACAATCCCCAATTGATGGGAAGATTGGCTGAAATCTAAGGGCTCTAGCAACATTAAGTAGGTGTCTATGTTTCCTTTCAACTCTCCCATTTGTTGAGGGGGTTTCAACACAAGAACTCAAGATGATCAATGCCAAGATTTTTTTATCGCGGATAATGATTGAAACTTCGATCCGTTAATGGGACAACTAAAGCTTTGAAGGTTGTAGAAAATTGATTAGTGACCATTTTAAAGAAAGCGATGGAGATAGAAAAGGGCATGAGATTTTGATGAGAGTAGATATGTCCAAGTGGTTCTTAAGAAGTCATCTACAATAGTGAGAAATGAGTTAAAGCCATTGTAGGTTTTGTGAGTGTAGGGTCCCCATATGTCACAATGAATCAGAGAGAAAGGAGTGTTAGAGTGACTTGAGCTTAAAGGGAAAGGGATTCTACATTGCTTAGCCATACGCGACATCACAAACATTAGTAAAGTCCTTCTTATTACAAACAATGGGATAATGTTGTAAAATTTGCATGGGTACATGCCTAGTCTAAGGTGCCAAAGAGTGGCGAAATTTGAACAAGATATAGAAGCAGAAAAACTAGGGTGCAAGGTAGAAACGCGGCATGTAAATCCGGCAAATGCAGGACCATTATCCGCTTACCAATCCCTTCAAGCTCTTGGTGATTGAGTCTGGAAGATACAAATATGAAGCGAGAAAGGTTAAGTGGCGTTACTTATGAGAAGTTAATTTGCTCACGTATAGCAAGTTAGAGAAAGAAATCAGCACACACAAAACATGGAAAAGAGTAATGCCAATGGGTAGATTAACATGACCAACATGAGTTCTTGGAGCAAATCAGGACCATTAGGAAGAAGAATAGTTGAAGAAAAGGCTTAGGATTAACAAGAAAGGAAGTAGAAGATACTATATGATCGCTCCAGTTTGATCCATGAGGCTTATTATGGTTAGTATTGAATGCGGTAGAATTGATAATATTAGGTTTTGAATAGCTTACCGAACTTGATCAACGCTTGATGGAAGCATTGTTTGTGGAACATCACGATTAATCAAGCGTATGAGTTGATTATAATGCTCTTGGGACATAGTAATGTTACCATTTTCGAGTTACGCGGAACATCGGTAGGAAAGCACGGCGGCATTTACATGGCGAGGGGTGAATAGATGAATTCACGGTTGGAGGATGAACAGATGAGTTCACGATTGATCTATTCTTGATTCTTAGGCATCTTTGCTAGATCGGTTTAACTCCATGCAATTTGTGCCATTCTCGAAATCCAATCAAAAAGCAGTTTGCCTTTGTATGACTTGCCTCCACAGAGTCACATAACAAAGCCTTTGGTACTTCCTTTCTTACCATATCCGTAAGAGTTTCCTTTGCCATTAGTAGGTGAGTTTTTAGCAAACAATGCGGTTGAAACATTAGAGTCAATAGCTACGAGGATTAGGTGTCGTAAAATTGAGCATTCCTTGATCCTTTCATCTTGCATCAATAGGGATAAGGAAGCACTTATGTTTGGTAAAGGTGTCATGGCCAAGATTGTGCTTCCGATTCCGAATAGCCTTCATTTAGACATATTAAAAACTGTGTAACTTTTTGAACCTAATTATATTCTTCCATCCTTTTTGTCAGTCCACATGAACATGAGCACATACACTTAGGCATATTACTAGCCTCTTCAAAACCATCCCAAATTGACCTAAACTTTGTAAAGTAGGTTGTAATGGACATAGTTCCTTGTTGCAAATTCATCATTTCTTTCTTAATCACGAAATACTTGTGTTCCATTGCCTTGAGTGAATCTACATTCTAGATCATCCGATTTCTTTGGCGCTTTGAAATACACTAAGCTAGCACTAATTTCGAGATGATATGGCATTTAGAAGCCATGAAATGAGCATATCATTGCATCTCTGCCAATGGATCAGATATTTGGAATTTGAATTTGGTTTCTTATGTGCACCAGTCACAATTCCTAGTTTCAATTGTGATGATAGAGCAATTATCATTGCTCTCTTCCACTGATTATAGTTATTGTTTGTAAGGACCTGAGTAATTAAACTCATTCCTGGATGATCATTTGGATTTAGGTATAGAGGATGAGATGGAGGAATAGCGAAATGTACCTCGACAAATTCGTACTCATCCATCTCTTCAATTGCTTGCTGTGTAGAACAAGTCTGCTGTGGTTCTTCGATCAGTAGTTTGCTGTGTAGGAGATTGTTGATGTGTTCCTTCTGGATTTTGACTATCTTCAGACATCTTCAAATGATTTTGCAGATTTTCATGGCTTTGGAATTTTGAAATTGGAAATGAATTTGATCTTGTAATGCGGAAGCAAGTACTTGCTCTGATACCATAAAGCAAGAGACAGAAAGAAAGGGAAACAATTAAGGAGATGACAAATTCGGGAGAAAGCTTAGATCACCATTTTTGAGTTGTTGTGATCTTTCTGTATTTTTATATCATAATACATTGGGTGATCGAGTATATATATCAGATTTGTTAGAAGATATTTTCTAACAAACTCAATCACTTACAACCAACAGATTAAACAGAAAACTAACTGCTTTAACACTATTACACTCGACACCCTTGAACCTCCACTATAGTACACTCGACACCCCTGAAGTCTTCTGCTGCTTTGAGACTGATGTTGTTGCTGTGTCTTCTTCTGTTTGTTCTTCTGCTTTTGCAGCCGTGATTATGTCTTCATTTATAAGGAGCAAATAAAGAAAAGGTGATTTAATATTTTCTCCGTTCTAAAAGAATATGTACACTTTGATTTATTCATCAATTTGATTTTCTTTTTCAAATGAAAAATTGATATAGATTTGTTTGTTTTGTTCAAAAAGTATATATAGAACGCATGGTTTACAATCTTTAAGTGTGATTTCAAAAGTTATAGTGTAATTTTTTTCGGTAACTACATAAAAAGATACTATCTCTTGGTCCCAAAATAAATTTTGTTTTAACAAGAAAAAATTGTCCAAAAATAATTATCCTTATAGAATTTCAAAAAACATTTATCCATATTTTATCAAAACTACATTTATTCACCACACATAAATTAAATGCTGTCAAAAAGGATATTAAATAAATGTTAAAGAGGGTTGTTGAAAAGAAATATAAAAATAGAAATTAAAGCTTAACTACAATAAATGATTTTAAATAAGAGTACATCAATTTTTATAAATTTACTTAATTTGTATATAAATTACTAAAATGACATTTATTTTGGAACGGTATAATATTCTAAATCAATCTAGAATTTGGTCAAATTCACTCGATATCAAATGTAAGTTTCATTGGGATAGTACCATTGCATCATCACCTTTAATATGAAAAACAAACGGCCAGCTATCCAACAAAAAAAAAGGTGTATTCAACGGCCTAATTAAGTCAAAGTTAAACATAAAAAGAAAGTGAAAGGAGCTTTCTCAGCATTTTTGTATCAAAAATACAACTCTAGCTTTCTCTCCCTCCCCCACCCCATCTCTCTCTGTCACTGTGTGTGTTTGTGTTTGTGTTTTCTCTCTAGCTACAATTTCCTTCGATTTGCTCAAGAAGAAATTAAGAGGTATGTCCCTTAGCTAAACCTCTTACTAATTATTTTCCCTTTTGCTGCAGAATGATCCATCAACTTTTGTTCATCAATTTTCCTCTTTCAAATTGTTGATAGATCTCTACACATGCATTTTGTTTCACTTAGCTAAGTTATGAAGTTTCTATTTTGAATGAAAGAACCAAAAAGAACTGCTAGAAATGAATTATTGAAGCAGAAAATATATTTGCATGTTAATCTTGTTGATATATAGGATGCTTAATTTCCTTTCCTTTCCTTTTTCTTTTATGGGCTGATAAGTTGGTTAGATTAATTGATGAAAAAATCAATATTTTGCTCCTCTCTTTTCCTTTTCTAGAATATTAATTTTCCTTGAGCAAGATAAGTTCTGATAGATCTATTTCATGTTGCTATGAACAAGTGAATGAACTTCAATTTCCTTTTTCGGTTCTTTGATCTTGTTATAATTTTCTGAGTGAATCCATTAAAAGAGACCCCAGCTATTCATGTTTTGGGTTTTTCTTGGTTTGTAATGATCTCTTTAGCTAGCAAGTCTAATTTTAACTTTACCTAAACAAAACAGAAACAGACAGGCAACTTGTATGATTTCCTCTCTCTCTCTCTCTCTCCTTCCTCCCTTATGCATGTGTGTGTTTATAAGTATGCTCCCTTAAGGTTTTTGTTCAAATCGCTTGTGAAGAAAAGCTTAAAAAGTGTAAGGAACTAAGGATAGCTCTTCTTTTTCTGATCACCGATAATTTGCTCTAGTTGATTGATGATTTGACCCAAAAAAAAAAAATCAAATCCCTCCTTTTCTGAAATGTTTTCTTGAGCAAGATAAGTTGTAATTCAATTCATGATCTGGCCAGTTGCTGCTATATTCATGTATATAACTAGAACTTCGATTTCTTTTTTCTTTTGTTTTTTTGTTTCTTAGATCTTGTTAGAACTTTTCTAATTAAATATATTTAAAAAGAACCCCCCACATTCATATATCCTATATTTTTTAATCGTAGGAATTTCTTAGGTAATTTATTCACAATAATTGTTCATTTTTTGTTTCTTTGGTCTTGTTCAAGCTTTTTGATTGAATCTAATATGTAAAGTACAGTTTCCCTTTTTCTCCTAGATATCTACTTCTAGACAAGTGTAAATGATCCTCTTTGATCTGCATGTTCCAAAAGAAAAAAAACATACAATTGCGCAATTTGTGTTTATCATAAGGAAGATGATACTGGAATCAAATTATACATGAACATTTCAGTTTTGAAGGCAGGTCTTCAGGTTTGTTCATGATCTAGTTATATCGTTTGTAAGAGTGATCTAACGGATAAAGAGTAGTTTTTTTTTTTAATAGAATGCTAGATTTATATAAATGGGAAAGAAAAAAAGATAAAGAGTAGTTGGATCTAGTTTTTTTGTTTGTTTGTTGTTGTTAAGATTGATCTAGTGATCCGAGAGTGGCTGAATTTAGTTTATGCCACAAAAATATATAATCATATGTATGCACGGGTTGTAATTAATTATAGATAAGCCGATAAAAACACAAAATGCCATCATCTATGTACGGTTGTAGGTACGTACGAGAATTACATTCCTATGTTAACTGGAGTAAGATAACAAAAAGGCGAAAAGAAAATGATTTCTTGCATATCCTGTATCATTTGTGTAGGTTTCTAAGTAAAATTTCCATTACATACAAGGCTCTATTATCAAAACACCTAGAATTGTTGTATGTACACTAATTAACTATCTACAAATGCATCCATTGCACAAAACCCAAGCATGTACCTTAAGCGCTTTAATAATTACCATGGTTCAGTTTTTTTTTGTTGTCAAAGATGGCTATGCCATGTTTCTCTATGTGCATCTTTTGTGCAGATGGATGGAGAGAATCGAATTACCAAGACCAATAGGTCAATGCAATGCGACTGGAGCGAAATGGAGCACAACATGCTCGTCAATATTTTTACTGCATGTCATGTCCTGGATTTGATAATCAACATCTCAAGGGTTTGTCGATCCTGGTACTCCGCGTGTTCTGATGAAAGAATTTGGAAAGCTAAAACACTTGACTTGAGTGTTGTCGGCAGATACTTCTTCATTCCCCCTACACCGGAAGCTTGGGACGATGAATTATTTTCTGAAATATATACGAATATTTTATGGCGTGCCTCTGATCTCAGTGGTGGACAAATCACCCAGCTGATTTTTCATTTCCGTGTGTATATAAGAGATGAGCACCTTCGCATTGTGGCGCAAAGGTACGGTAACACTAGTTTAAACTTATTAGACAGCATGGGATTGATCACCTCTTAGAATAAAAAAATTATTTATGCACTTTTACTCTATGCAGGTTTCGTGGGCTCCAAAAGCTTGTGCTACCACAAAAGCATGGGGTGAGCCTAGAAACATTACATAGGTGTCTCTATCTGTGGGGATCAACTCTCGAGTCCTTGATGATTCCGGACATTTATTTTCCTGATCAGCATCTAGTAAGGTTTATCGGGAATGATTGTCCAAACTTAAAAGAGCTGAAATTCATGGCAACCTTAGTAGACATAGTTTTGGCAACTTCCATTGTTAAATATTTGCCTCAGCTCAAGGTCATGAGCATACGAGGCACTAGCATATGGAAGGATGCCTTAGAGCTTTTGATGAATAAGATGAAAAACCTCGACATTCTTAACATCTCATGCTGTCTCATATTAGTAGAACATGGACGAGAGATTTCTGTGTCTCGTTGCTCCGAGGCTAATGAGATAATTAACGAAAGAACTAGGCGGCCAACTCAGTTTTTGAGTTGCCACAACATGTGCAGTTGTCAGGCCAGGTTCAGATCAGAAGATAGTTGGAGAGTGGATCAGATCAGTTCTCTATCATATTGATCCGGCCTGCATATTATCCTGGTTAAATTAATAAACTGTTGCGGTTTTGTTAGTATTGCTATATATTGTAACAGATATTCTGGTTTTAATTTGTTCCCCTTAATGTATGAAATGAAACACATTTATGGCGGCAGTGCAATGAAATTGGAATAATTTTAAAGTGAATTGAACATATTTTATTGTTACTTTGGCAATTAATCTCCTAACCATTTTATGCTGAAGACTTTATTAGTAGTTTTTTGTTTTAAATTTGTTTATTTTTATGGGAACCATTAAATTTTGCAACATTAAGCTATTTAATTTCACCTTCTGTCCATAAATTATTGTCATATTTTCTTTTGAGTAATGCTAGAGCCACTCAATAAACACTCAAATTTGTGCACCAAATGATGTGGTTTCCAATGTGTCATCTTATTTGGCATTTTATGGGCTCCACTATAAGTTAAAAAATTATGTTAACAATATGACACATAAGATGCCACATCATTTGGTACCCAAAATTGAGTGCTATTAGAGTGGCCCTAACATTACCCTTTTCTTTTTTCATCCGTTACAAAAAAAAAATGTCTTGTTTGTGAACTTTTCTTTTAGGAAAATATTTTATACACTAGCAAATGATATATATATGAGTTCAAGCTTGTAATATTCCTACGAACTTTAGTATTAGAGTCGTTGGATATTTAAGCTAATGATGATTTGAAATATTCATGTAATTACTTAGAAAATGAAAATTTTAATCTGATAATATAGAGATCTAAATAAATTTGATAAATTACACATATATAGCCATAATTTTAATTTTAGTCAAGATTTCCTAATTATTGTCACTTTCTAAGTAAACATATACTAGTATTTCTTAATTTTAATTTACTCAAGCCGTTGCACTTATTATTGATCTCTAAATCACGTGAAAAGAGAGTAGTCTTTTGGTCTATATATCTCGACACTATGCTGGTAAGTTATAACTCATTACTCATTAATTCATTCAATCCAACCACTAATTATCCAACCCAACTCACTAATTACTCAACCCAATCCATTAATATTTTTGGGTTGAAGTGGGTTACCCGTTTCGACCCAATAATATTAACGAGTTAGGTTGGGTTTGATTAAAGCGGGTTGGACCCGTTACCATTTCGACCCGTGTCTTTTTATGCTATGACTTTAGGTTTTTTGGGGGGAAAGTTGGGTTGAGACAGATCAACCCGCTTTAACCCGTTACTCGTTTCAACCCAACTCATTTCAACTCGTTTTATATTTCGGTTCTAACAGAGCCGATCCTGAACTTTTATGGGTCTAGAGCGAAAAGAAAATAAGGGGCCTTAAAAAATATAAACATATGAATTTTAGATGAACAATATATTTGACTTTTCATCATTTGAAGTATTGAAAATAGATAACACCCAAACATATAAGAAAATAAGTATTAAATAATTATTGAAAACTGTTATTCTTCATTCGTTAAAATAAAACATATATACTCAATCAGTTTTTTTCTTTTATTTATGTTTTGACTTCTGGATGAATATTTTTTTAGTAACATGTATTGTGCACTATAAATTCAAGTTAAAAAACAATCAACTGAAAAGGCAAAGAATGAAATAAACATAAGAAATAATTAAAAGTGATAGTAACATAACAATAAAATTTGATTTTTTCTTGAAATATTGATATTGTATATCCAATCAATTGTTATTTTTATGACTCGATAAAAATTTGATGGTCAACTAACTTTATAAGTTTTTTTTTCTCCTAAGGGGGGCATGAAGGGATCGAACCACGAGACCTCACACTTTGTAAAGCCACATGTCTACCACCCCCCAGGGACTTTTTTTATAAGTAAATTTAGCGAACGCAAAATAAAATTAAGGTTGAATAACGCGGAAACCGAATACAAAATATTTATCTTTATATAGTAATTCTTTATTTATTAGATTTCAGAGTAATTAAAGCATATATAAGTAGATTTGAAGATGGTAATAAATAAATAAAATATTAACCACAACCATTATATTACAATACAAGTGAAGGATAAAGATGAAATATTATGAAAATTTACATATTTTTAAAAGTTGAATAATAAAACATCTCAAAATAATATAGGGCTTTTAACTAACTGAAGTATAATATGATAAAGCAAAATAAAAAAAAGATGAAAAATATTGAACCTTGGATTTCCACTTCACTCACAATTTACACAAATATAGCATCCATTTTAAGCCAAAATACAATAAAAGTTGTTCATCAACATTACATTAATATTTACGTAAAACATCTCAAAACTCCCCCAAAACCGGCCTACTACTAGGGGTTTCAACCAATTACACAATTACACATTAATTGTCGGGCCTAATGTACACTCGAGACAAATTTTGGTGAAGTTACCTCATAATTTTATTTCAACATTATTAGTCTTATAACTAATGTTATTAAACTTTTCTTATTATAAAACTTTTAAGAAGGACAAAATTATCTTTGTCCAAAACAAATATTCTTTGCATATAAAATAATTAATAAGAGGATATTTTTTCTTTTTTTTTCTTTTGGTTTAAATGCTGCAATCGCAAGACACTCGACTCGCCACTTATAAGATTTGAGCGACAATCCTCACTACCAACCGACCACAGACCAATTGGTTATAATTTTTGCTTTGTGGAATACACAAAATTTTGTTTTTGCGGTTGAGGAAGAAGATAAATGATAATCATACGGTATAGATGTCAAAGTTGATATAAATATTTTTAATCTAACGGTATGGATGTTAAAAGTGATATAAATATTTTTAATCTAACGATATATATATTAAAATTGATATTATTATTATAAGTTCAAGCACATAATATCATTTTTGTACCTCTGAATTATTTTTGGATAATAGCGTGAGTGTCAATTTAAGTCAAACATTTATGCTGGATGACGTTTTTAGGGTTATATCGGTTTTACTCAAATTTAGTGAAAAAGGATACCATAAAGACAACATTACAAACAAACTTTATACTTTAAAATCCAACAGATGTACGTATAGATTTATTTCCGTTCTCTTTCGGTGCTTCTCTCTCTCTCTCTCTCTCTCTCTCTCTCTCTCTCTCTCATTCTCTGTGTTGAGTGTTTTTGGTTCTTGCTTCTTGCTTCTTTGCTTCTCAGTTTTCTGCAAATTAAGAAAGAGAGGTATGGACACAACTCAAAGTTCTAAGCCTTCAATTTTGGCTGCAAAATGTCTATGAAGTTATTTGTCAATTTTTCATATATTTTTTTCCATTTTAATTCGTTTACTCGTAGCTACTCTACACATTTTGCTTCCATTAACTAGGATATGCCATCGCCAGCCTACTAGAAGTGGAAAACAAAATCCGGGTAAAATATACAAATGGGCATCAAAATAATTTTGTCTAAATTGTAACCAAATCTACATAAAACAACAAGAAAAATGTAATAAAATTGGAAATTATTTGTATTTTTACTTTGATTTGAGTTGCATGTATCATCTAGATAGTCAGTTTTGTTAGGATTGAAGCTGGATAGAAGAAAAAGAAATATCATTTAATTTCCTCTAAATAGTTTTAATGATTAATTTAAGAGATTATTATTTGGTTTGGTATATTTGATTAGATTTTTCTTGAGCAACATAATTAGTTGCAGTGATCTACATTGCTTCAAGGAAAGGATTACTTGATCTAGGATCGCTTGAATTTCTTGATTAAAACTTGTAATGGAAATCAAAAGCACCAACATTTTCTTTATATTTAATAGCCTTTTTGTTGTAAGATTTGTCCACCAGTTCAATACTAGTTGAATTTAGTAATACGAAAGCCGACAAAATATAGAATTGTATCGTCTATATATATATGTACTAGTAAGGTTCACGTGCGGTGCACGTGGTTAACGCACTTGGTGTTAATGGTTTTTTAAAGTGATTTGTCAGTTTTTTAACTTTTTTGTTTATTTTTAATTATTGGATTCTTTTGGTGTTTTAATCTTTATAGTTTTGAGACTTATAAACTGTGTTGTTGTGTGCTTAGGTTTTTCGATATTTTGTTTTTCGGTAATTTATAATGTAAGCTTTTAGTCATTATATTGCAACTTATCATACACATTTGTCTTTTTTATTAGTTATTTTTAAATCTTTTTTTAATACCAAACATGAATTCATTCACTTTTATCGATGTTGTAATTGAAAACAATTCAAGCTCACATTCTTAGATAAGCACATTGTTGTTGGAGACTTAGCTTATGTCGTTTATGAAATTTATGACTCTCTTTAGAAAATAATAAATTGTTTTATAGAAATCAAACTTACAATCCCAAAGTATATACTTACACTCTAAAATATAAAATTCACCCAGAGTATCTATAAAATCTCACTTTACCACCCAACCTAAACTGTTTACAATAATAAACTGTTTTGTATAAGTTTTTTCTAGTTTGCCCCTACACACTACTAAGGTTACCAATATGACGTTAAGGTGCACATGGTATTTCACGTGAAGGACATTTTGGTCATTTTTAACAATGTTTTATGTGCTTTTATTACCCCAAAAAACTTCATTTTCTTATTCTCCGACAACGCTTTCTCTGTTTCTCCAACAATGACATCTTATTTAAATTTTAAGTGAGATAAAACTCAAGAGTGTATAAATATTTTATTCAAATTGTTATATAGAAAAATAAATAAAAATAGTGCGGAATCATATCAGAGATAGATAAAACACAAGAAGATGATCACATTCAGGTGTCAAGGTCGCCATGAATAAGAACCCACAAAAAATTAAAGTTGCCGAAAGGCTTTATGTTAAATGACCAAGCCACAAACACAATGCATAAGCATACACGATGAATTTCAAAACTCATATTTGAATTCATCACAGATGCATACGACAATGATGAGGCACGTCATGATTCAATCGTCTTCATCGTCCCTAGCTTAAATTCTCGATTTTAAACATTATTCACTATCATTTTTATCACTACGATCACCACACGTTACATCACAATCATCAAATTTGATATGAAATATGGAAATGCTACAAAATTACATTGAGGGCCAAAGTGGATTTGGTGGATATCTTAGGGGACAATGTGTATTTTAGACTAATTTTGATGGGGCAAACATATGATTAGCCCTCAAAATTACACACTAAATCTCACATTTGACCTCAACCTACGAAGTGTCCCACTTTCATACCTTATTTTTCTATTTGTCTCACTTTACTCCCTCCCGTCTATGGGTGTTAAAAATAGTAACGTACGGAAAATGATATGTACATGTCACATGAATATTATTTTGATCATTTTGTTGGGGGTGGAAAATAAGATTTAGTTATAACTTTATTATATAATTAACCATTTAGTATTTAAAATATGTTTTTAAATAAAAATAATAATAAATAATTGTTTCAATAATTCAAAAATAATTATATGACCAAATTACAATTTCCCCCAAGGTATCCACCAAATCGTATAATGTACCCCAACCTAAGGTTTGTTCCATAATGATATCTGACGTTACATTTTTTTTCCATTTTCCAACCTATCCGTGATGGGCGCTAGAATATTCATGTTAACGTTAAATAGCACATGGTCTTCCACGTGCGGGGTAAAAAAAATGACATTTTCATTATGCTTTAGGGATAAATGTGTTAAAAGTTAAAAATCCTAATCTCACACACTCTCCTTCCCTCTTCTCCGGTGCAAGTGTCCATCTCTCGCTCCACCAAAATAGCCGTCATCTCCGGCCTAAACCCTTCCCACCGGTCACACCTATCACAACTTTGGTGTCCTTCTTCGATTCTAGCCAAACTCCATCTCTCGATCTTCCTCATTCTATCTCATGCAAAACTCGCGCTAAAGTAGAAATCGGAGGGTATATACTATACTTACTAAAAACCTAGTAAAAACATGCGATTAACAAAAAACACATAATCCTTATCGATGAATTCATCGGAAAGAGAGACGGGCTTGAATGCAGAGAAATGGTAAGGAAAATGATATCCTTAAAACTAATTATACTACATTCCTTACAACTATGCTTTGAAGAAGTGCAAAGTTGTTTTGAACAAAGATATTTTTGCGCTTGAAAGCTTAGTAGTAAGGAAAATTATAAAATTAGTTGTAAGGCTAGCAATGTTGTTATTTTAATTTGTCTCATAATTAAATTTAGAATTTATTTAATTTATACACCCATCATTCATACACCCATCACCATTACCACCACTACCATCTCAAATAACACTATTAGCCTATAAATCATTTTTTTTAATTTTATCTTATTTCGTTGTTTAATTTCTTACTCATTTATTTAATGTCGTATTCTACATAAATCACCACTTTCATGCTTAAAATCGCCCCACTACTACCAGCATCCCTGCAAATGCTGCCACAGCTATCACCACCATCAAGAAACGTGTCCACCTTGCCTTGCTGAAATAGAAATATAACATATATTTAGCTTCCGTTAAGTGGAACTACTTTCTTCAAACGACTTTCCTATCGATTCTAACTTAATCTCTTCTCTAACAAAACACAAATATTTGTTAACTAAGTTCTCTATTTTTCTTTATCTTCTTGACATTATATCACCTTTCCTTAACACGTTTCTCTTCTTAGCATATTCATACGCAATTACTAAGCAGCGTATAGATTTGCTTAATATCTCGATTCTCACCAACCAATGTATTATTATAGTTACAATTTTTCATATACCTCTAATAATGTCATTCCCAACATATGATGTCTCACTTTCCGACATGTTTTTTTCTATTTGTCCTCTCCCGTCTATGGGCATTAAAAATAGTGATGGAAAATCGTGTACATGAGGATTATTTTGGTCATTTTGCTTGTGGCTCAAAGTGGGATTTGTTATAATTTCATCATTTAGTTTGCCATTTAATATTTAAAATATTTTTTAATTAAAAATAATTATTTAAATAATCTAAAATTAGTTATACTTTGTCGATATTTAAATCCAACGTTAAAAATGCATTACTCCAAAAATGAAATTTAAAATTTATTCTTTAGCCCTCACTTTCTTTCGTCAACCCCATCATTTATAGACTCACCACCACCACCACTAACACCTCAAATTTTACAATTAGTCCAAAATTTAATTTTTGATTTTATTTTATTTCCTTTTCTAATTTCTTACTCTTTCCTTGAGTAACCAATTTGGAAAACCCATCAATGATAGACACGCCACCACCACAACCTTAAATTTCACTTTTTACAAACTCAAATTCAATTTTTTTGAATTTTCAAACTTTCAAATTGAATCTGAAACCCATATGGTTATTTGAAAATTTGAGGATTAGGAAATCTCACAACGATGTATTTCATCTAATCCCTCTTGTCATCCCTAAAATTACTATCACCACAACCTCTAACACCATCATCCATGCGGTCGTAAGCACCGCCATCACCATCACCAAGAAACGCATTCACCTCGCCTTATTAAAATAGAAACATAGAATCTCTTTAGCTTCTGATTAGTCGGACTTCTTTCTCGAACGTCTCTCATTTCTTACCTCCTATACACTTTCGGTGTCAAATTACTAAGTAAGGAGAGAATCTAATTTAGGATGGAGCTACTTGAAAGGATGTTGATTGGTGACAATTTCTTTCAATTAAAGGAGAGTTGTGGTAGAAGAAAAGAAGTTGATAGCCGGGGAAGGGAATAGAGATTCTCACACGTAACTAATCCAGGGTTCTATGAAGAGGAGCAAGCAAGTTAAAACCAAAAGAGGTTAGAAGTTTGGAACCATGTTATGGGAAGGAGTAAAATATTTTAAACCTAGTTATTTGTGGTTACTAACAGTGGTTTGTTTGTAATATTTATAAGTTAGAAGCAGTATGATAGTTTTTAAGGTTGCTTGTAGTAGTGTGAAAATTCAAATAAGTAAATTGTAGATTTTGGCTTTCTTTTGTAACAAAACGCACAAATTCATCAATTGGTTCTTCATTTTCTTCATCTTATTGACATTATGACACATTTTCTTAACCCACTTCTCTTAGCTTATTCATGGATAATAGCTAAAGACGCTACATATTTTTGCTTAATATCTTGATACTCACTAACAAATCTATTATTATAGTAACATTTTTTCATTTACTTCTATAATGTCTTTACTGAGTAAAACTATATTATTTAAGAATGTAATATCATATTATTTTTTAGTTTCAAATAAATTTTTAGTCTCGACCGAGTAAGGGTATTTTTGTTATTTTAGAAAATATTGGGCGACATTTGTAACGATAATGGTAGGAGGGAAACCGATAAGAAAGTAAAAATACAAGACGAAATAAATAGAATTCAAAACTGTAGGACCTAACTTTAAAACATGTACAAGTCAAGGGATGAAATTATTATTTGATTATTAATGGAATTAATTAGTCCCTGATAAATTTACTTGTTTGACCTTAATTAATGGTAGATGATTTATTATATTTGAGGCTATTTTTGTCCAAACATTATTTGTTGTCATGGTAAATTTACTTGTTTTGTCCTTAATTAAATGGTGGGTGGTTTATTTGGTGAAGGGTTATTTTTGTCCATCTATTAAATTGTAAGAAACAAGTTTGACTTTTATAGTAAGAGAGATATACTGATTGTTTTTAGTTATCGATAAGCCGCCAATAATACAGTTATAATACAGAACCATATCATCTATATATATATATATATATATATATATATATATATATGTATGGATTGTAGGTAGTATATTTATGTATTTGCTGTTAAGATATAAAGTTCCCAGATTAACTTAAGTTAGATACATAAATGGTGTAGGTAAAAAAGATGGAAAATATATCTCTAGGTTATAATTCTTCATATATTTCCATTACAAATACAAATGCATCCACTGCATAAAACCCACGCACATACTTACTCTATAATAACTATGCATCATGGTTTGAATTTTGATGATAGCTACCATGTTTTCTCTATGTTTGTTTTATCTGCAGATGGAAGGAGAGAACCGTATGACGAGGACTAAGACTTTAACAGAAAGGCAATGGGACCAAATGAAAAGTGATGTTCTCGTAAAGATTTTTACGACATTTCATGTGATGGACTTGATCATGAACGTCTCTAGAGTATGTCAATCTTGGCACTCGGCATGTTCTGATCCCGGTATTTGGAAGGACGTTGAGACACTAGACCTAAGTGCTACCAGTCGATACTTCTTCATTCCTCCTACAGCGGTGGCGGTTTGGAATGATGAGCGCTCGTCTCGAACATACACTCGTATATTGAGGGATGCCTTGGACCTCAGCAATGGAACAATCACCAAGCTGATCTTTCATTTCCAAATTCATATAAAAGATGAGCACCTAAACCTTGTTGCAGACAGGTACTAGAAAGTACTACTATAAAACTTTTGTTAGGCAACATGGAATCAATGCCTTATAACTGAAAATAAACAAGGAATTCATCTATGCACTTTTCCTTTGTGCAGGTGCCCTAGGCTCAAACACCTTGTGCTGCCGCAATGGCATGGATTGAGCCTAGACACGTTGCAAAGGTGTTTCAGGGTGTGGGGTTCAACTCTCAAGTCCTTGATGGTACCTAAAATTGATTCTCCCAATGGGCTTTCAGTAAAGCTAATCGGGAAACTTGTCCAAACTTAAAAGAGCTGAAATTCATGAGTGAATTAGACGATCATTTGGCAGCTTCCATCGTTACATTTTGCCTAGGCTCAAGGTCTTGAGCATACGAGGCACTACCATAGAAAAGAAGGCATTGGAGTACTTGATGAGTGAGATGAAGAACCTCGAAGTGCTTAACATCACACACTCGCTCGTTATGCACTGGCCACCACTGTCTCATGTCGTATGTTACTGCTCAGATATTGACTCCTTCATTAAGGAAGAAACTAGGCGGCCGGCACAATTCTTAAGTTGCCATATAAACATGTGCACTATTTGTCGGACCAAATATTGGGATGGAGATAGTGACGAACTTGATCTTTGCTGGTGCGATGATTATCGAGAAGATGTTTGGAGAGTGGATGAGATCCGTTCCTTGTCATATTAATCCCATTTTGTTCTGTATTTCAAGGGTTGTGTTTGGAGAATGGGATTAAATTAAATAAATTATCTCATAGTTTAAAAGGGATTTTATGTATTAACATAAATCTTTAAATTGTTTCTGTTAGTTGTTCTTGTAATAGATACTCTGATCTTGTCCCCTTGTGTTTGAATGACTCATTTGGAAAAATGACTATCTTTCGCTGGGGGTCTTTATTCAGTTCTTGATTTTTCGTCCCTACACCTCGCAAATGGTCTCTAAATTGAAATTTTTTATATAGTAACAGTTTAACAGTTACTATATTGTTGCAACATAAAAAGTTCACATGGGAATGAGTTCTTCCATGCTTTACTTTCTCTGCCTTTACTTTGAAGTAAGACAAAAGGAGATAGTATTGCACTTATAACAGTTATCCTAGTATGTGTGTGTGTGTGTCTATATATATTGGGATTTGTATGACGTTGGAGGGACAGAGTTGTGCTCTTGTTAAAGTTATATATGCTTTGTCTACATGTGCTAGACACAAATGCTGTTCATGTCTCGATCTTTGGGAATTTGGGCAGATAACTTTTGATATCTATATTAATAAAAAAAGTTATTGCATGTTTTTTATTTGCTCTTTCTATCGTAGTAATTTTAGCTGTATGCGAGCACCTTATTTGTGCCTCTAGGTATGTCCAAAGCCAAAGGTGTTTTTTCGCAAGTATTATCATGCTGTTGTATTCAGTTATTTTGGTGTCTTGATCTTCAAACAGGATACTTTTGTACTTCTCTTTAGTAATTGGTCTTTTCCATGTCAACATGTGAATTTTTGAAAATTGTATTAACAGACTATATGAATTTTCATGCACTTTCTTTTCGGGGAGTATATGGCTCGAAACCGAAATTTTTGATTTCACAAAGCATTCCATGTCTTGATCACTATATATCGCCGGCTTCAGTTTTGAACATCATACACGACTCCTAAGGGGGTGGCCTAGTGATATGGGGCTTCACAAAGTGTGAGGTCTCAGGTTCGATCTCTTCCCATGCCCCCTAACCTGATCCCTTCCCATGCCCCCCTTAGGAGGAAAAAAAAAAACATCATACACTAGGAATGAACAATGATTATATGTCTCTCTCTCTCTCTCTCTCTCCACACACACCAAAAAACCATATGAAATGAAACGTACATAAATGGTTATGAATTATGATTTCATGGGATAGAATTAGGTTCATTTAAAAGTGAATTGATCATATTTTATTCTTATTTGGGAAATTAATGTGGAGTTAAATTTTCATCCACCGATGATATAGAATATTTTTACACTGCTAATCACTAGTGGATGAAAATTCAATTCATACAAGGACTTATTAAGCAATATATCTTTCCATTACGTTAAAATTAATTTAATCTTCAATATTCTAATTTCAATTTGAATAATGACATCAATTCTTGATGTGTCATCTTATTGGTATTACAAAAGGATCCCTTTTATATTTAGGAAAACTACACAATTGATCTTTGTAGTTTAGGGGTTCTTGATTTTTCGTCCCTACACCTCGCAAATGGTCTCTAAATTGAAATTTTTATATAGTTGGTCCTTCTGTCAATTTTTGACCATTAAGTATTGTCACGTAACATGCACATGCATTTGTGAAAGGGTAAAATAGTCATTCTCTCTTTAAAAATACGGGACCAATCTTAAAATATATAAAACAAAATAATAAAATCATTTATTCTTCTTCCTCCTCTTTCTCTCACCTCCACTTCCCACTTACCCCACTGACCCTAGCCGAAGCATTCCTCCAGTAGACTACCGTGTCGTCCCTCGAAAACAACAACAATACAAGGTGTCGTAAGATGCTGTCAATGACTCTAATTAGTACAATTTGACTACCTCCGCGGAACTAACGCGTCCTCCTCCCGTCTCTCGACTCTGAGTCCGCTGGGAGTCCTATCATTCTCTCTCTCTCTCTCTCTCTCTCTCTCTCTCTCTCTCTGTTTGATTTGTCCAATCCTTGATCTTTTTATGTCATTTCTTCTTTCCTGAAATTGGATGATTCCTGAATGAAGTCTTCAACATTGAAAAAGAAGGGGAACAGAGGCTCCAATCGGCGTTGATCGATGGTTTTGCAAGTTTTTAATTTTATGAAAAAGATAGTAGTGCAAGATCTTGCGGCGAAATTGAGAAAAGCGGTAAGAGAATTGACTAGGAGGATTGGAATGGAGGTTCAATCGCAGTTCCAAAACCTCTTGTATTTTTGGAGTTTAGCTAAGATTTTTTTATTAATTTGCAAGCTTTCAATTTTTTAAGTTTTCTTCTTTTCCCTATTTCTTTATTGCAGCAAGGTTTTTTTTTGTTGAGTAATAAAATGACATTTTCTTGGTGCAACCTATGTTGTGTTGTGCTTCTAATATCATCGATATATATATTTTAATTAAAATATAATTGTTAAGTTATAATTATAAAGATGATTGAACTATTTATTTTAATTAAAATTTAATTATTTTTGAACAATGTTAAAATAGAATTGTTAAGTTATAGTATTATAGTTGGTAAATTAAAAATTATCAAGTTATACTATAATAAACAAGAAGGTTTTTTTTTTTTTTTGCAGATTGTATTAACTACATAAATTAATATTCGTATAATATTTAAATAGTTTAATATTAAATGATTTCTAATTTTTTTAATAACCTTTTGATTTTGAACAAATATTTTAATAGTTTAATATTATTTAATCAATTCTTACGAAAATATAATAACAATAGTTATCCTCGCCCACACCGGTTGGTCCATGTACTTTCAAAATGAGAAATGACTATTTTACCTTATCCAAAATAAATGTGAGACGCATGTGTATTGATTTAACAAACAAAAATAACGAACTAAACAAATGACCAACTTTGTTGAAATTGATTGGTACAAGGACCAAACAAATTTTTGTATAGGGACGAAAAACAAAAAATCAAAAACTACAATGACCAATTGTGTAGTTTGCCCTTATATTTATGTTGCAAGGTGGCTAACCGCCTAAATGTTTTCTTGAGTAATTTTCACTTAACACTTTAGTCTTTCATGGTTGACACTTTACGCCACGCACCTTCATTGCAATGCATTTCCGTCTTGTTAATTACTATTGACACGACTCGATCTCAAATCTTTGTACGAAATCGGGTCAAACGTGTAACAACAAAACAAAACACATTAATTCAAAATAAAACACACGCAAAGTCCTTGCTAAAAGTGAACGAAACAAAAAATCGATTAAAACACAATAATCTCTGCTATGATAATAGAAACACCATGGCTCTAAAAGGCAGAAAACAAAATAACAAAGTCAACGAGCCAATGCCCGGATTAAACCAAGCTCTAAAGCCAACCAA
This sequence comes from Codonopsis lanceolata, assembly GCA_013146195.2. Taxonomy (NCBI): domain Eukaryota; kingdom Viridiplantae; phylum Streptophyta; class Magnoliopsida; order Asterales; family Campanulaceae; genus Codonopsis; species Codonopsis lanceolata. Next base: position 1,033 of record JABEVN020002058.1, on the reverse strand, counting down.
CACTACAAGATCATATACAAGCACGACGTTACATGCGGAAACAAATTAATAATACCATACTAAACACAAACCCAAGGAAGAGTTTACATAACTCTCCTTAAACCCATGTCCTCACAAAACACAAATACATCCTCTGAAGTGTTACATACCAAAGACCGTCGGCGTCAAATAAATCTCGCCGACCTCACCGCTGACTTCTGTCTAAGCGGGATCTAAGGAAAAAACAAAAGCGGGATGAGTGATAAACTTAGTAAGTTACTATGTGATCTATATGACATGTTGTTATGCACATATAACCAATACATAATTCACAATACAAGATTCACCAAGTATAGAAATTCATATACTTGCAAACAATTCACGTTGATCATGTTATAATGCACATTGACTCAACGTAATATCACATAGTCATGATATAAATCAAGATCTCAATCGATTTGTATTTAAGTTGAATCTAGGAGAGATTTTGACTATAAACACGGGCTCATATCATTGCTATACATAACATAGAGGAGAAATAGCCGTGGTAGATCAAGCACCCAATGACTATCTACGACCTTCGACAATCGGTGTGCTTTAGAGACGTAAACAATTATCACGATTTTCAAAATAATAGGAAGGACTTCGCTTTGTATCCTATCATTCTAGTGTTCATTTAATGATTCATGACTTCATTAGAAACATTAAGCACACAATGATAACGATAAAAAAATATGAGTAATACTTCATATAGAGAGAAATTAAATTAAAGCATCACAATCAACATAGATAATAATCACAATCCAAAAATATATTTAGCTCATCATCAAGATATAAAAATAAATGCAAAGTTTCTCCAAAAATTATAACAATAAAATAAATAACGAAGTGGAAGAATTAAACTAATTGAACTTGCAATTTTGGTTGACTTCACTTAATCTTGCTCCCTTGACCCTTGATTTGATGCTTCAATCCTTCAAAATGGATGCATTTTTAATTGGGTGGAGAGGTGGTTTTTCTGGAGAAATCTTAGGGTTAATGCCCTAAAGATGGG
>JABEVN020002057.1:0-22715 GCA_013146195.2 Codonopsis lanceolata | reverse complement strand
CATGCTACTCCAACATGCGCCCCACACGTCTATACAACTCCACCCCCTGCCCTTCTCAACATGGGGTATTGACGTCATAGTCAAATTCACCCGGCGATCTAATGGCCACGAATACGTCCCGGTAGCCGTCGTGATTACTTCACAAAGTGGAAGCCTCTTCCTACAAGGTTAAACGCTCGAAAGGTGTCCGAATTTATTCGCCAACATCATATACCGCTATGGGTACCTTTCATATCATCTCCTCCAACAACGGTTCTCATTTTGAAGGGGACGGAACCGCCTACTAGACGAAGTTCAAAATCCAAAGACACAAATCCTCCCCTACCGCCACAAGCCAATGGTGCCGTGAAGCGTACCAACAAAACTCTTGAGAACATCATCGAAAAATGGTTGATACAGGAAGAGATCGGCCGAAAAATTGCCACTAGCCTCTGCAGGGGCTATCGCACGCCACCCCACACCCACTTGGGGGCTACCCCTATCTCTCTCGGCATATGGCATGGAAGCGGTACTACCAATAGAGGTGGAAATTCCATCATTGAGAGTTATGATGGAAGCTAATATAGCATAAATTGATCGGGTCAAAGGTGTACGAAGAACTGCCCTAATTGATGAACGACGCCTATTAGCCTTAGAGCATACCCGGGCATATCAAAGGTGTATCGCCCGAGCCTTCAACAAAAAAGTCAAAGGTCGTGATATTCAAGTCGGAGACCTCGTGCTTCGAGAAAAACCCCCTAGTTATGTTGATACTAGGGGAAAATTGAAGTCTCCCTGGATGGGACCGTACATTGTTAAGGAGATCCGATCAGGAGGTGCCGTGCTTCTCACCAACCAAGATGGGGAAGATCTTGTCCAACCCTTCAACCTCGACAAACTCAAAAGGTACTACGCCCGAGCCATCCTATCCGTAACCTATTTCCTCTCACCACTGCTTATTTAAAAACCGAAAACCGAAAAAGCCCTAGGCAAAAGTTAGGCATTAAAAAAATAATAATAATAATAAAAAGATAATAAAATAAAATAAAATAAAATAATAAAGAAAAAAAGAGCTCGCTAGGTTGAAAACCCGAAAGGGCGGCCTAGACAAAAATTATAGCACAAAAAAAATAATAATAAAATAAAAAATAATAATAATAAAAACAAAAAGGAGAGGGAAGGCATTATTCGAAGCCCTCAGCGTACTACCTCCAGTCTTCAACACATCAGAGGCTTGACTGACAGAAGAGAAAAACCACGACAAAGCAGCTCATATTAAAACACTAAAATATAAATTTTACAGGTCCTAAGGTGCAACTTAGGAATACTTATTAAGACGTCTATATTATACATTACTCGCATTTGTACATATCTATATATTGCCTATACCCCTTTGTTTTTTCCCGAGTAAACAATCCTTTTCTTGCACCATAGCCCCGAGCGGTCCATCTCGCTCAAGGACGCCCACCGAGTCGGGCCATATACCCTTCGCGAGGCGCAAGAAGCTCTAGACTCATCAAGATAAGAGCCACCGTAAGTGTCTCCCTCTTCGTCATCGGCATCTCCGCTCTTTTGGGGCCGTACCACTGCACCCGCTTCATCATTTCGAGACCGCACCCCATACAGAGGGGAGGAGGAGAGCAGCCATCTTGTTCCTGTGGGTTGTCTGCCTCGCTTGCCAAACTCACCATGAAGCTCGTGACCACCGCTCGTAGCTAGCATACCCCAACCGCCGAGGGGAGGAGCAGGCATTTCTTGTTCCCATGGGTTGTGTTGTTGACCAACGTCACTCAATCTGCGGGATGTATTGCTGGGACCCGCAGTATTCGGTCCAGGAGCCGTCCGAGTATTAAGGCCATGAACCCGTCGAAATTCTGCCTCCAAAGCCCGAGGAACAACCAACCCTGAACTATCAATGTCCTCACCTACTTCCAGCAGGCGAACATCCACTCCATTGGTTATATGATGGCCCAGCAAATGTCTCAAATCGTGCCGAATGACGCGAGACGGCTCCTCAGCAGCTACCATAACCCACGCCAAATACCCAAGAGATAGAAGCATATAATCAGAATATGGGTATGCTGCCTCCAGTCTTTCAGCATCTCTAAGCCACATGTCCTGGATATTGGAACCCAGACGATCATTAGTGAACTCCCTTCCCATGTATATAGGGCGGGACGTGTCAGGGATCACTTGCTCCCTTCCAAACTGCCGCAAGATCCGGTCAGGCTGATAAAAAGAAGTCCGGTAAAGGCCCAACATCACCACCTGGCTGTACTCATCGGAATGACGAAGGAAAAGCCGGATCTCCCAGTGGCGAACAACCCAGACTATATCCATTGAGCCCCGACGATAGAAGTGATTGGTCCAGTCAATATCAGAATAATTAGTCTGGGGAAAATGCCCGCGCATTCCATAAAAGGAAGGATCATAAGGGGCTCCGAACGGCACAGGTGCCTGGACCCAAAGGAAATGCTCTTCCAGCCACATGTGAATCAGAATAGGGCTACCAGTAGGGAACAATTCATTCCCGGCAGCAAAAGCAGTCAGGCCCGTGAGAGTCTCTGCCAAAATCACCGGAACAATGTTCAGCCGGCGATCCCGAGCCTGTAGTGCTAAGTCTACGACCCGCTCATCTACTAATCCGGGTAGACCAACTATCAGATATCTCCCTACTAGGCAGAGAAAAAGTGCTGTTAATCTACGCCGCTGATAGTCCACGTCATCTTCAATATATTCTGTGAAGGCTCCAGGAAGAACCATCAAATTAAAAAAGTCCCCATTAATAAATCCTGGAGTAGCCCGGCGGGTAGAATTGAAGAGCTCCCGAATAGCCATGTACGGACGCCTTCTGTAGGTGGGTACCGCGATCTGACGAGTAGGTGCCACTCCAAGCATAGCACAGAACTCCTCGAAGGTGGGACACATCTCGTTCATGCCAAAATTAAACAAATGATCCTCAGGAGACCAAAACCTGGCGGCTCCCCTCAGCATGTCCCAATGAATTATAACATTCCGCCAGGATAGAAGGCACCCGAAGCCAAAAAGATGTTCGAACAAATCCCTTTCGTCAGATCGCAAAGAAAGGATCCAGAAATCCAGGGCATTTTCATAAACCTCAATCTCCAGAGCCGTAGGAATGCGGGCGGCCATTTATAAGAGATGCGAGAAAATTTATTATGGCTGAATAAGGCTATGGCAAGCAGAGACAGTAACTGGTGAATTTAGAAAGAAAGAATGAACTGAATTGGCGAAGAACTGAGCTGGTTTCCGCCATAATTTATACCACAAATTGAGAAGACGGACAATTCAGCGCACAGGGCCCTAATAGTAAGGAAAACAGTGTCTGCATAGGAAAACCATGGTGCCACCAAGAACTCTCTTGGTGCCGCACCATGGCCTCCATTGGCAGCACCAGAAATGTGCACTGTTTTGTGAAAATTCTGCCTGGTATCCTGGTTTGGTGATCCGACAATCTGCTATTCCTGCGTCTGATCGTGGAAGAAAAAGAAAACCTATGAAAGACGGCTACAACCACGGACTCAACAGTCACAGGGCGCCGAAAGAATAAGGGATTCGACCATTTTTCCCGTTCCGATATCATCCGAAAAGCCTGCTCTAATTTAAAGGTGTATTATTAAAAATCCCTATTCTCAAAATACAGCGTGCCATTACATTTTAGATGTTTGGTATAGTTTTCTTTTCTGTGTGAATTTATTTTTGCATGTATAACATACTGCATCATCTACATTATATTGCATTATATCATAATGTTTGTACATATTTCTTTTACAAAAAAATAAAGAATAAAAAAAAAATACTAATGTTCGCAGGAGTCCAAAGTTAATGTGCTCGGGACGACTGGCTTCTGGGAAAACCACCACCGCTGACCCTGGGACCCGCTGCGAATCCTCGACCTCTGCCCCGGCCGCGGCTTGACCCATCATCATCATCGTCGTCATCATCATCATTGTCGTCATCTCGACGTGTGGGCCGCCGCACCGAGCTGCTCCCCTTACAAGAAAATTCATCAGCCAATTTCTGATATAGCTTGTTGATGCTGAAGAAGCGCCGCAACAGTTTCTTATAAGTAGACACGTTCATCACAAAAAAAAAAGAAAAAAAACATGATACAAAAAAAATGAAATAAAAAAATGAATAAATAATGAAAAAGCAGGAAAAGGCATGTACCTCCCACGCCGGGGCAAACCCATTCAGGGTCGGTGAATCATTCCGGCTGGCCCTATCCATAGAAGCATAAAGTTCAGCCAAACCAACCTGTCCCCAATCATACGAAGGGATCCGATCGAAATCCGCAAGACAAGCTAAGACGGAGGCTCTCAGGGTGACAGAAGAGTTGGCAAAGAGCGATGAACCGAGAAAGAAGAAAAGAAAAGCTCGTGCCACTCGGGTAACAGCAGCTTCGTCATCAGCCGACACCAGCCCGGCATTATTAAGAAGCCATTGCCGAACGCTGCTGATGTATATCTCGTCCGACGATTTAAAACGAGGCTCAAAGCCCAAGAGGTCCACGATCTCCTCCCTACGATGTTGGAGAGTAAAATCAAGAGCCAGGGTCTCCCCTATGCTGGTAGGGATTCCCGTAATCGCAGCAAAATCGCAAGGGGTCATGGTCGCCTCCCCCCAGCTGAAATGAAAGGTGTGAGTGGTATCCCACCAGAAGTCCCGAAGCACATCAAAGACGGGAAGAAAGTTGGTGAAGTGGGTAAAAGAATGCAGGAAGGTGCTAAAACCCGAACCCTCTACCAACAATCGGTAACATATCAAAAATTTAAGCCACATCAATATATGATACCCGCACTCTTTCAAATTTCCTGCGAACCTGAAAAAAAAAAAAGGTAAGTTTTTCACCCTTATTTCCTTCTCTGTACAATTCTTTGAATAAATAATGAATATATTACATATTTTATACTTCCAAAAATTCTTAAAGAAATTTTTTTTAACAAAAAGAAAATAAATAATTCTTTAAATTGTTACATACCATTTTCATACATGTACATAATTTTACATAAAAATAAACATCATTTTTTTAGCATTAAAAAAAAATTTGTGTAATATTTTTTGCACATAAATAATTCATTTTGCACCTTAGATATCATGAAATGCATATTAGAACTGCATTTGTCATGTGTATAATAAAATGTGAAAACACCCATCTATCATCTTATAAGTGTTCTACATTGCATCTGCATCAAGTAGAATAATTCATGCATTCATTATGTGCATTTCATTTGTCCAATAAGCTGCCATAGGGATACGCTAAAAAGAAAATAAAATACCACCAATCATCAAAATAAATATCTTTGTGGCATTTACTATACCCCTGCAGCGATTGCATGCTTGAAAAATGAATCTAAGGGCATGAAAAATATATGTTTTGTCTTGTTTTTATCCGAAAATATGCCCGAAAAGCGTTTAGAAAAAAAATTAAATTTATACTCCGAATATTCCATTTCGCGATTCTATTGCATGCAAAAATGTGATTTAATGTAAAACATGCATCATATAGCCTCATTTGCATTCAGAATATAAATCATGCATAGTAGGGTCAAATAGTGACCACTAGTTCAAATCATGCATCGCAAAAATAAATCATAGAAATTTCATACATTATCACTTAATTACATCATTTAGACATAAATAGGACATGCATATGCATTACTAATAAAGTCAGGAGTGCTCCAAAAGTCCCAAACAGTGCAAAAATTTAGCAGATCTGAAGAATAGCCAGGAAAATTTCTAGAAAAAGAGAAATCTTACAGTAGTCAGAGGAAGGTTGGACACGTGGGTGTCCCGATCTCGTAAAATATTGCCCCAGTCATTCGTAGAATACGGATAATTGAGCCTATTCCGAACCAAGCTAGAGAGGTTCTCCTCCTCCCACCAGATTCCGGGACGCATCGGTGCCTTCCCCTTCCTGGATCGCGAAGAAGATGCCATCTGCTAAGTAAAACACTGAAATTGGCGGAAGAAAATTGAGAAAATGAGCAAAAATGGAAAAAGAAAAAAAAAGAAAAGCAGCAGCAACAATGGTGACGAACAAGGAAGGAAGAAAAGAAATTAAAGAAGAAAGAAAAGAAATAGAAGCAATAGCCTCTTTCTCCCTCACTCCCGTCCACTTAAGGGGAGAAAAAGGGAATTTTTCTCTTTTCCCCCTCCAAAGTTTGAAGTTGCAGCACTTTGGTCCTCGAGTTTCAAGATTCTCAAAATGGTCCCTGAGCCTAACAGAAAGTTAACAAAGTTAATCTTGTTAACCAAAATTGGTAACCATTCACCAAAGGACAAAGGAAATAACATCCCCAGCAGATCAAAGAAAAAGAAAAGAAAAAAAAAAAAATCAAAAGAAAGAAAAAGAAAAAAAAATCAAAAGAAAGAAAAAGAAAAGAAAGAAAAGGAAAAGAAAGAAAAAATCAAAAGAAAGAAAAAGAAAAGAAAAGAAAAAGGAATGAGCAAAAATAACATCCCCAGCAGAGGCCGAACTACGTTTGGTCTGATTCCTTGAAAAATGATACGTAGGCAGCCTATCTTTATAGGTCCGACCATCACAAAAAAAAAAAAAATAAATTTCCCAGCAAGAGTGGCAAAATGTCGAATCGCCCAAATCTGCCACCAATTGGCGAAAAAGGTAAGTCAGTCAGATTCCTACCCTGACTTTAGAATAATTTTCTTTTTAGGAAAGTTTGTAAAAAAAAAGAGGAATATTTCAAAAACACAAAAAAAGGAATATTTCAAAAAAAACACAAAAAAGAGGAATATTTGAAGAAAAAAAACAGGGAGAGAAAGAAAGAGGAAGGAAAAAGAATGTTTTCCACATAACAATTTTCGAAAATACTTGAAGAATGATCAATTTGCCGTGCTCGGCGACGGATCTTTATCTGGCCGAGTACGGATATTTGAAAATTTTCGGTTATGTTTGGAAACAAGGCGGCGACCAGACATAACTTAGAAAATTATTCTTAACACGTTCCAACGACAAGGTATTGACCGGTTGAAATGTGGTGGCAGAAAAACATTCAAATCTTCATACGGCGTTTCGAACCAGAAGAATACGGCGTTTTCGGAAACACAAAAATCTTTTTCCGTTGTGTTCTCGATCAGGCTTGACCCGAGGAACATGATATCCTCACTTGGTTGTAGTTTAGGTTTTGGCCTGAACTACGTTTGGTCTGATTATTTTAATAGGGAATACGTAGGTAGCCTACATTAGTAGGTCCGACCATCAGAGCACATTAAATTCATATCTGCTTAAAACTGCGATAATTTTTTATAACCGACTAAAAATGTCTAGATTATAGAGTTTGGATAGCATGTTAACTGTGCATTGTAACTGCTGCCAATTGCATTCTCCCGTTCTTAAATGAACGAAATTGGAGAGTCTCTTGTTTATCAACGATGTTCGCCTACTCAGTAAGCCTTAAGGTTACCCGTAGACTCCATCGTTGAGGGGCTCTCAGACACCCCAATTGCACTCGGTATGTGACTGACATAAAATATCAAGAACTGTTAAAACTTAACAAATGTCAAGTTACAGGAGTCAAAAATGCGAAAGGAAAAGCAGGATGCGCGAAACAGTGAACTGCAGGGGGGAAAGTGCAAAATTTTGAAAGTTACAAAGGAGCATGGTGCCGCACCAAGTCCCCTTGGTGCCGCACCAAGGGTGTCTTGGCCGCACCATGCACATCACTGTGCGCCTCTCTCACATACAAATGGTACAAGTCCTGAAGCGCAAAGTACAAGCGGCTGATGCACGGAGAAGAAATCAACAAATGCCGGCCGTGTCCTCATTTCTCAGTATAAATAGAGACCCCCGGCCTCTCATTTTCGCTGCTCATTTACGCGATAGAAAAATCGCAGCGAAGCTCTGCTTCTGCGATTGTTCAATACAGTTAGTACGAGAGGTGTGAGATAGGTGAGTGGAAGCCCCTAGAATCTCCAAACCCCGTCCAAACTCTGCCAAAATAAAAACCCATAGGTTATAAGTGATCCCTAGCCTAGTTGTTAGGTGTCCACCTCACTTCCCCAGTCCAAAAATCCCAAAGTAAGCCGTTACTTTGCCCGAGTAACGAGCCGAAAAGTCAACAAATTAAGTCTAGGTTCCGCCCAACCAAAAGGCCAAAACCTACCCAAATAAGTCGTCACTCGCCCGAGTTGATAAGCCCAAACCCTCATAAACAAAGCGCTATTCTCGCCCAAATCAAAACAACAACACACACAAACAACAAAAGACTCCCTCTCCCTCGAAGAGACACCGCCGCTCTAAAAGGTAAAACCTTTAAGAGCGTCGTTATTTTTATTTATTTATATTTTCTGTCTTTTATTTATTTTTAAAAGTTGTTATTTAAATCCGGCGCAATGTAGCCCATATAAGCCGTTGTGCTGCCCGGATTAGAATAGGAAATATTATGTAAAAGAGCCGTTATAATGGCCAAATATTCTTAAATATGTATGTAATTATTGGAAGGAGACGGCTGCGAGTCCGTAAATAATGTGGCCACGAATGTATTTGTTTAAATTTCCCTGTCATTATAATACCTTATTTATTTGCTAAATAAATGTGACAATAAGCATACTTCAGCCAAAAACCATTTTCGAGACCGAAAGGGCGAGTTGGGTGCCTAGCACCTTCCCAACTCGTAACTTAGCCTCCGAACCCGTTTTCTTTTTCTCTTGTTTATTTTTCTTTTCTTTGGTTTTGCTTTATTTGCCTTAAAATAAAGATGGCGACTCTAAAACTTTCAGATTCAGTGGGGCCTCGCAACATTCCCTCTTTGCGCTTTCCCGTTCTCCCCTAAAAAAGGGAGATATGGGAATGGAGGGGTGATGCATTCACATATCCTGGTATCCCCTAAACAAGGGATAACTTGATGCGGGAAACTCAAAGCTCCCATAGTAATCTGAATGGGCCATAAGGCTATTTTCAATAAATCCATAGTGGGGGCGTCGCAATATCCTTTCTTGCACTTTTTCGTTTTCCCCTAAAAAAGCGAAAATGGGAATGAAAGGGTAATGCATTCCCATATCCTGGTATCCCCTAAACAAGGGATAACTTGATGCGGGAAACCACCAGTTCCCATATTGGATACAAAATCCACTCAAGGCAACCGAGGCACATTCAAACGTGCTAACATAGACAGCACTCCTCTCGCACTTTGGATTTCGTCTTCCCCTAAACAAGGGAGGGTGGAACGAGAGCAGTGGTGTCCCGCATCCGCACGTACGCGCACCCCTATCCAAGGGCGCGCGGGGCGCGGGAGCACACCCCGGGAACCTCACAAGAGCCTTCTCACGAAACTCATTGACTAGTCCAACAGCCGCTACTGCAATGTGAGTCAATGATTCCAGGCCTCGTCTCTGGTTGATCTAATGACGGACGTCATATGCAGTAGGGGGTAACATGTTGTCGGCCTAGACCTCCACACTAGGAGTAGTCGTATGCCCATCCTCCCGCAAATTGACATCGTTCGTAGCCATAAAAAGAACTTAAAGAGTCGTCGAAAAAAGTATTCAAACTTGGCAAATCGTTCCCGGTAACGGAACCAACTGATGTATCCAAAATTACAGGGATACACTGGGCTTAATGTAATTGGATATCTGGCTTTCAATCTATCCTTAGTACGAGGCCCAAACCTATCAAAGAAAATCAAAAGTAGCTGTGAACTGGGCAGGGGCTTACCCAGCAAATGCACTCCGGTGTGATAATCAGTAAGCTAGAAAGTGCAAGAGTATTTTTCAACGTACCTCTCCCTTTGTTCAAGAAGGGTTTATATAAGGGCAGCCTTGAAGACTGAGACGTGGGCAATGAATTTGCAAGCAGGAAATGCGGGCATGATCATGGCCACGTCTGGAACATGGGGGCGGATTTCCCAACATTAACTCCACATGTTCCAGACGACCGTTACCGTACGACTAGACGGGCTAGCCACGCCAGCTGAGACATTTTCCTGCCCGCTGCACTCTTGGCCCCCAGATGTCGGGCAGGAGTCTGCTTGCTTGGTATGTCAAGGCGGACAGAGATCTATCTCTGCTCGCTTATGAGTTGAGCTCGCACCATGATGAATGCACATGATTCACTCGTAAAAAAAAATTAAGGGGGAAAAGTAAAAGAATTGTGCTAAATGGCACAAATTGATCCAGATCAAAACATTTAAAGTTTCCTATATCATTTGACAAAGGCATATTTTAGCTCAAATTGATTATTAGTAATTTTTAGTAACTTTTCATCTTCTCCTCATGATTTTTTGCATTAATAGAAAAGGTTGATTTATGTCAAATACTTATTTATTATTTTAAATTTTACAATATTGTTTAATTGGGCCGGATCAAATTAATCTGTTAAGCTCGTCGATGACTCGCTAACATCAATGAGAATAAAAATGAAAAAATACTAAAAAAAAAAAAAAAAGGAAAGCCACACGAATAGCATCAGCTCTTTATAATGGAATCTCACCATATGTAATGGATACTGATTGACGATCCATCCCACATGCACTTAGTTTGAACATAGGTGTGGCTCACATCTTAACATTTTTGCACTTGTACAAGGATTGTCATCAATTGGCAATACATTTAAATTTTGAAAATTTTCCTGCTCCGATTTCTCTCAAAGTTGTGCACACCACACACATCGATGCGTATAAATATAAAATATTATATTTCATCCATTTCGGGCAAAGAGTCTCCGTTTGAAAGTCTTTAAGAAGATGACACACTTTAGAAAGTGATCTTTTAACGTGAAACATTTCAAATAGTATAATAGATTCTTCGTCTGGAACGGATGGAGTAATTGTTTTGAACACACAAATTAAAAAAATTTAATTGAATCTATTATAAATATTGATATAATATGTAGTTTTCTTTAAAACCAAGTATATGTGATTTTATCATTAAATTAAAAAAAATTAAAGATAAAATGGTAAAAACAGTCAGGGTGCATTTTGAAATTTTAATAAGAGTATGAAGTTTGTATTGCATTCAAATTTGTGAAAAATTTGGTCAAAGATTCGGTTGTTTTTTACATTTAAAATAAGGACAAGGTTTATAACAAAATTGTTTTTTGCGGGAAGAATGACGTGGACATGAGCTCTCTCGCTTAGACCATGTAGGATGCCACTGGACTAACTAGTTTTTTACGGAAGGTTTTAATTGAAAAAAAAAATTGGGTTGAAGTTTTACATGTAAAAAAAACAACACATGATTCAAAACAAAAAACTAAAATAGGTCCAGGGTTTTTTATGTAATTAACCATAGTGTTGGAGTTCAGATGTGTTCAATGCTCGCGGTTTCGAACACGACCCATCCTTGTTTTTAACCATTTAAAATATTCTTGTCTTAAATTAGCTTTTCTTTTTTAAAGGTGACATTATCAATATTGAAACCAAAAGATTCGTTTGTCTTGAATTAGCATTATAATTTGGAGTTATGGAAATGATAAAATCTAACGTCTAATTAATCTCTTTCTTTGAAAACCACATTTAATAACTTTCTGGAATTATTCTTGCTATGAGGTTAAGCAATGTAGCCGCATACTTGTGCAAAATACCAAAGTCCTTAATCTCCATGCCCAAGATCCGTTTTTCCTCATTGAATCAACCCATTTTCAGACTAATAAAAAAACATAGTCTATCTTGAACCTTAAATAATTATACAAAAAAAGACAATCACCACTGCTCGCATAAAGCCTGTCTACTTAAGCCCATGGGATGGTCTACCGTGCTAGGCTTTTAGAAATGATGCTCGCATTTGATAGGCTCATACCAAACATTGCCAAAGCTAGCGGGGCCCTTGGACACCCCTAGTAAAAATATTTATTAACTAATTAATCCATAATGAACGTTGCAATTACTCTTTTTTAATCAACCCCCTTTCAAGTCTACTAATTTCATACCATGCTAATGTAAAAATTGTGACTTTAGCTTTAGGACCATTTTAAGCATTAACAAGTACTTAATACAGCACCTATAAAATGCTTAATACAGTACTTTTATAAAATATTTGACCAAAATACCCTTTACGTTATTTATTATTTTTGTTTTTTTAATTAAATTTAAATTAACTAAAATTTATTTTTTTGTTTTTTCTTAAATTTAAATTAGATAATTTAAAATTTAATAATTAATTTGATTTCAATAAGGTTTAATTTGAATTAGGCTTAAATTAAAAAAAAACAAGTTTTGGGGTAAAAAAAAAACATGTTAAAAAAACATTTTTTGGGTAATTTAATTTTTTTGTTTTTTTAATTAAATTTAAATTAACTAAAATTTATTTTTTTGTTTTTTATTAAATTTAATTAGCTAATTTAAAATTTAATAATTAATTTGATTTGAATTATGTTTAAATTTAAAAAAAAAACCAACTTTTGGGTTTAAGGACTGGATTGAAACCAGTCCTAAACCCCATTCATTTCTCCCATTAAGCCCAGACCAGCCCTCAACCCAGACGCCCCTTTTTGGCCTGCTACCAGACCAGCCCTCAACCCATCCCCCCTTTTGGACTGCCACCCAACCAGACCCAAAACCATCCCCCCCCCCCCAATTTGGCCTGCTAGCAGCCCGGTCCCTAGCCCATCTTCTCATTTGGACTGGTACAAAACCGGTCCTAAGGCCTAAACCCAAAACTTTTTTTTTAATTTAAACCTATTTCAAATTAAACTTAATTCAAATCAAATTAATTATTAAATTTAAAATTTGTTAAATTAAATTTAATAAAAAAACAAAAAAATTAAATTACCCAAAAAATGTTTTTTAACATGTTTTTTTACCCCAAAACTTGTTTTTTTTTTAATTTAAACCTAATTCAAATTAAACCTAATTCAAATCAAATTAATTATTAAATTTTAAATTATCTAATTTAAATTTGATAAAAAACAAAAAAAAATTAGTTAATTTAAATTTAATTAAAAAAAACAAAAAAAATAATGTAAAGGGTATTTTGGTCAAATATTTTATAAAAGTGTTGTATTAAGCATTTTATAGGTATTGTATTAAGTATACCCCTTAAGCATTTTATTCCATTACTCTAACTATTTCAACATTAACGACTTTTGATAAGTTTGAATAGTTTTATTTCACATTTGCACACATGTTTCTTGGGTTATTCAACCCTTTCCTACTTCTATTGATTTGGACTAATACTTCTATTATAGAATCATTAATTCATAGGTTAGTAATTTGTGAAATATTGTTGTGGATAAAATAGTGCATAGTCTTAAAATCTTGTTGTCACCTCCTTGTTAGTGGACGTACTAACCTTTATTTTATGAACCACTTCGAATATTTAGTTCATTACTTTATTGTAAATACATTAGAAGTGTTTAGATTTACCAATAGCATGATTTCAACCTTGTTGATTTGAAATGTATGTTTTTAGCTAAAACCCTCTCAATTATTTTATTTTTCCGCCCCAAGTACTTCAATAGTTAGTTATTTTAATTTTAAAAAAATCCATGATAATTTTATAAGCTAGTCATCCTCCCAACTCTAGCCTATTTCTACCACTTAATTGAGACTAACAATAAGTTAGAATCTAGGTTGCTAACTGTGCTCAACAACCTTGTCCAACCTTCTTCTTATACTTGGATTTCGGAGTTGTTTGAAGGTTTGAATGTTCAATTTGAGATGTTAACATTGGAGTGCATTGAATGGAAGGAGTTTTTGAAGATTAGTTGAGTGAAATGTCTTTATTACTTTTTCACTTGTAACCTTCAAGCATTAAATTTTAAGGACAAATCTATCTAAAGTTTTTTTTTAAGAAGGTTAGAGGGGACATAGACCGAACCCCAATCCTTAATTTTATTTTTTTTATTATTTTAATGTCTTTTGGTGTGACTCGAACAAATGGTGTCTCTGGTGAAGCTTTGAACACCCGACCTCTCGGTTGAAAGTAGTTAAGTACCAGGGTGCCTCTGGTAGAGTTTGAACACTCGACCTCTTCTATTAAGATAAGTGAGTAGCTAAATTGGGCATTTAGATAAGGCTTGAACAACAACGGTGCCTCTAAAGAGGCTTGAACACCAAACCTCTTTATTGAGAGTTATAAAGTCTAGGGTGTCTCTAGTGAGACTTGAACACCCGACCTCTGCGTTAGGAAAAGTGAGCAGTACAATTGAGTTAGAGTTCGTTGGTATAAATCTACCTAAAGTAGGTAAGTTAATGGCTCAACAAACCACCGACTAAAATTTTTTAGCTAAAAAGAAAAATACGACAATTTACCCGTATGAAGTAATTATGCAACTAAAAAACTATAACTCACTTCTCTCAAGAAAGAGATTTGGTGTTCAAACCTTACTAGAGGTACTATTGTTTATGCCTCTCCAGAAGTACCATTATTCAAATACTTTGTAGCCTTTTAAAACACTAATGATAATAGTAAAGGTTGGGGTAAGATCTATGTTTTCTCTAATATTTAAAAATAATAATAATAATAATTACTAGTTTTGGAAACAATTTTGTCTACGTCCATGTAAAATGAAAAGTTTGACCATGAGTTTTGTTGATAATGACTCATCACTTTGGTAAACTTATATCCCTCGTCATATATTCCATGGGTAGACTTCCATAGAAAATTAGAAGTTTTCACATACGACCAATAGACCATGAAATAGGGTAAAGAAAATTTAAGTTTACTACATAAATATTCATAACAAAGAGCTATCGCATTTGCATTCTCATTCACCTTTTTAAATTACATATTGGGACAAATGAATGAATGATGACATAAACACAATGAAATTCATCTCAAAAGTGGGCATGTGCTTGACACATGTCTAACTCCATTCTTGTCAAAACCACAAGAGTTGATTAACTTGTAAAAGTTTTTGGAACCCAAGAATGTTCGGTGATATGTTGAGGACTTAACTAACTTCTGAATAGATTTGTTAATGTGGGTTGACGGGCGAGTTAGTCCATAGCCCACCAAAACCCATTATTTGATGGGGTGGGTTGAGGTGGGGTGAGTCAACCCACGAAGATGGTGGGTTTGAAAATTATAAACCCAACTCAACCTATCATGGGTTGTAGGTTAATCAGGTTAACCCATTATTTTTTTTTTCTTATAATTCATCAAAAAAAAAAAATCTATCATTATATTCTAAATAGTATTTTTAAACAACATTCTCTGCTATTAATAGTGTAAAAGGAAAATCAAAAAATATTTTATTTTTATTCTTTTTGTACCTTATTATAATTTATATTTCCATCAATATTGTTTTTAATCTACCTTATTCTAAAAAAATGTCATTTTTAATGAGTTCATAATCATTTACTTATATTTAAAATTTCACAAATAATTTCACCTTTTGAGTGAGAGGATTTAAGCTTAGGGCATCTCCATTAGTTACAATTCTTCCCCCAAATTCTTAGCTGAGTCTCACTGCCACATACACATTTTAAAAAAAATTATCTCTAAGAATTTATATATTCAATGGTTTTCATTCTTCCTTCATTCTTACATGGGTCTTATTACCAAATCATCCACTTTATATACACAACTTTTTTATTTTAATCCTTTTCAAATAAATTAATTATTTCGTATATTGTTTTATAAATATATTAATTTGTTTCTAATTTTAATGAATATATTACATTTTTAAATATTATTTATAAATAAAATAAATTAATTTGTTTATAATTTTAGTTGTAATATTAAATATTACAAATAAATTTTAAAACAAAGATTTTAATAGTAATATAAAATATTACAACTAAATTTTAAATCAAAGATATTAATTTATAATTTTCATTAAAATATTACATATTAAACAAAGACTTCATACAAATAGGAGATTAGAGGATTATTTATAGAAGAGATAATACAAAGTAGTTGTTAAAAATGGTCAAATTAAAAAAAATCAAACAAAGCAACAGTCATATTACCAAAAAAAAAAAACAATTGTTTACAAACAAAAAGGGTAAAAAAAACAAATATATTTTTTCAAAAACTTTCGGCCCCAACAGCCAGATTAAAAATAATAATTCAAACAACATGGTGGTCGACATGTGGGACCCATCGATACAGGGGGCCTTGACGCGCTTGGCTACTGCGTGAGACTCACGCACCCAATGGAAGTGAGCGGTGTGCCTCACTCTCTCCCAACGGCTGTCTCTCTCTCTCTCTCTCTCTCTCTCTCTCTCTCTCTCTCTCTCTTTCATGGCATAATTCTTATATTGGCTGAAATAAGATTTTTTTTTTTTTTTTTTTTTTGAAGAATTTGGGCTCTCATTGATTGGGTGATTCTTACTCAAATAAGAATTGGGTTAAGAATCACCAATGATGATGCTCTTTCTCATTATCAAAATCATGATTATCTTTTATTATTTTACAACTTTATGGGTCAGCTCGCAACTCGTGCAGGCTTAACCCGTTTGACCCACCTCTTAGGTGGCGGGACGGGTTGGACCAACAAGCCCAACTTATTTTGATAACTCTACTTTTAACCTATAAACTCAAAGAATTATATATAATTAACACAATTCAATTTAGATATTTTCCTTGGCTAACTGGCTAAGCGATGTTCCCTTAATAAAAAAATTATGAGTTTCACTTTAGAATGCTAAGTTTTGTA
This sequence comes from Codonopsis lanceolata, assembly GCA_013146195.2. Lineage (NCBI taxonomy): Eukaryota > Viridiplantae > Streptophyta > Magnoliopsida > Asterales > Campanulaceae > Codonopsis > Codonopsis lanceolata. The sequence continues at coordinate 6,157 of JABEVN020002057.1, read as the reverse complement.
AACAAGTGCCCTTGTAACACTTGTTAAGAATTTAAAATAAGAATCATACATTCAAGGCAAAAAAAATTAGTAAAGATCGTATCACGGGTAAAGTTGAGTTAGAAGAAAAAGTAGGATTTTATCTCACGAATTAAGATTTATAAAACTGTCTGACACAAGGCCTATTCTAAATTCAAAACCAACACCAATTGAGTGAGCATGGTAATTATTTTTAATGCAAACTATTTCAGTAAATTGAACCATAAGAAGTAAAAAGCCTCCAACTTTTCGTTTGAATTCATTCAAACTACTATATATTGGAGACATTTGAAGGTTTGAATGTTCATCGTAAGATCAAAAAATGTGTACATTAAATGCAAAGAATTTTTCTTACTATGGTAAACCAACTAAGCGATGTTTTCCTTAAGAAAAAAAGGGTTAAATACACTATTGGTCCCTGCACTATGCAAAAGTCCATTAACAGTCATTGTACAAAACAAATGCACGCCACAAATCAAAGATTATAAATTTCGCATATCGGTAGTCTCTGTCCCTAACTCTGTTAAGTGAAGTGTCATTAAGTGAGCATGTGCTTATCACATGCTCAATCTGCAAGGGTAAAACTGGAAATAAGGATCAATTTTTCTTTTAACTTTCAATTAAGGGAAAAAATTATAAATGTAAAAAACTTTGGGGTGGTAGCTGAAACATTTCTCATTTTTGGGTCATTAGCATCATCTTCTCCAATGGTTACTCTGATCGTCTTCTCCGGCGGCTAAAAATGGTGGCAATATCGCTGTAAAGAGGAAACCTACACAGAGTTCCCGACGTTCCCCACCAATGGCTAATGCCAACATCTAAAATCTCTCTCAAGAATTTCAAAATCCTTCTCGATCGCCGTCGATCCGGAGCCCTCTCTTGCCTCTGCTCCTCCACTGTTGTCGATCCAGAGCTCTCTCTGCCTTCAAACCCGCTTAGTATCAACCATCAAACCCAAATCTGAGTTTATTGAGTTTGTGTACTCTGGGGTTGATGCCGAGGGGGAACTCACGAAGGATTTTCAAGGCTTTGGAGGATTTGGTGTTGCTATGGAGACTACAGAAGCTAAGCAGAAAGATAATATTGAGGATTCATCTGTTGAGGAGATGGAGAATGGGGAGCTTACTTCCACTGAAAAGAAGAAAGCTGCAGTCACTTCTCTCAAGAATTCTTTTGATCTGTTGGAATCTCTTTTTGATGAAGAAGAATGGGTATAGATTAGAGGTTCATAAACTTGGGCAGACAGGGGTTGAAGACGGGGACAAAGCCAAATGAAAAGAATGGGAATCTCTCAAGAAATATTTTGGTTACCACCCTAAAGTTTGAAAATTTATAACTCTTTCCCTCACTTGAAATTTGGAAGACAAATTAATAATTATTTCCAACTTTACCCTTACAAATTGAGCATGTGATAAGCACATGCTCACTTAACGGCACATCAATTAACGGAGTTAGGGACAAGGACTACCGATATGTAAAATGTGCAATCCTTGGTCTGTTGCGTGCACTTGCGTTATACAGGGACTGCTATTGAATTTTTTCAAAGTACAAAGACCAATGGTGCATTTAACCCATAAAAAATTATGAATTGCTCTTTAGAATGCTTAATTTTGAACGCATGTTCCTTTGTTTCGAATTTTACATTCAAAACCAACATCAATGCAACGAGCATGGTACTTATTTTTAGGGCAAACTACAAAATTGATCACTGTAGTTTTTCATTTTTTAGCTTTTTGTCCACGTACAAAAATTGATTGCCAGCGGTCCTCGTACCAATCAATTTCAACAAAGTTGGTCATTCCGTTTAGTTCCGTTATTTTTATTCGTTAAATCAATACACATGCATCTCACGTGCATTTGGGGTAGGGTAAAATAGGCATTTCTCTTTTTGAAAGTACATGGACCCTGTGTAAGCGAGAATAATTATTTTTATTGTTTTCATAAGAATTTTTTAAATAATATTAAACTATTAAAATATGTGTTCAATATTAAAAGGTTATTTAAAAAATTAGAAATTATTTAACACTAAACTATTTAAATATATTTTTTTCTTGGACATCTTATTTTTTCTTATTTTCTAAAGAAATAAAAAACAAAAAAATAATTTTTAACCTTATTGTTTATTATAGCATAACTTGAAAATTTTAAATTTACCAACTACTCCTTCCATTCCAGGCAAAGAATTCATATTTGAAAGTCAAACTTTTTAAAAAATATAAGATATGCTAAAAATATCCTTTGGTAAAATTCTGACTGGTTCATTTTTCAAAAATTTTAACCCAAAAGTCTACCGTTCTTTTTTTCAACCACAAAAGACCATTTTTCGAAATATTGTTCCGAAAATGTCATCGTCTCCTTCAACAACTCTGACAACACACTTTGGATTAAAAAATCACCATTATTGCACAACGAAACGAGAATCGAGCGGGCAGCGCCCCTTCATTGGGGTTCGGGGGCAATACCCCTGAAAGGTAAACGAGTTTTCTGAATCATTAACTACGAAATTTTAATGAAAATATGTTGGGTTGGAGGATTTTCACAATAGAGATGAAGGTGAAAGAGGAATAATAAGAAGGTTTATAACGGAGGATAAAGAAGAAGAAGAAGACTGAGGACATGATCTGTTTCATTACGATTTTGAACCGCTATGCAATTAGACGAGGTAGTTAAATTATTTTGAATCGCGGTGAAAAAATATCGGATTAAATTGATGAATCACGGCGCAAATAGACTTGACAATTAAACTATTGAACCGCGATGCAAAAAAAATGCAATAAAATTGATGAATCGTGGTACAAACATTGATGAATCGCAATACAATTAGACTATACAATTAAACTATTAGACCGTAGTGCAAAAATTAATGCAATAAAATTGATGAATCACGATACAAACATTGATGAATCGCGGTACAATTAGACTACACAATTAAACTATTGAACCGTAGTGCAAAAATTAATTAAATAAAATTGATGAACCGCAGTGCAATTAGACTAGACAATTAAACTATTGAATCACGGTGCAAAAATTAATGCAATAAAATTGATGAATCGCGATGCAATTAAACAAGGCAATTAAAATATTAAACCACGATGCAAAAAATAATGGAATAAAATTGATGAACCGCGGTGTAAAAATAATGACCTTCATAACGCACCTATGGTTCATTAAGGATATCGTAATCATTTTGCTAAAAAAATAATTTTTTCTAATTAAAAAAATTTGTACTTTAACGATTAAAATTTTCAAAAAATGACCGCCCACAATTTTTCGAATATTATGTACAACTTGATTATTGAAATCAAGCCGTACATAAGCCCATGATTATTGGGTCAATTTCCAGCCCATAGACTAAGATAATTCATACAGAGCGGGCGTGATTGGATTGCTCTACCCAAAGTCTCGGTAGAAACCCGAAAGAGGAGAGAGAAAATGCACCGGAAAGCCGGTAACAAATCGATCGGCAATAATCAGTCATGTTGAATTTGACAAACAAATGCAAGTAATATTCTATTCACACTCTTAACCACTGAAAGAAAATCTCACTTTGAACGAATTCCGATCTGGATATGGATGGAGGTTAAACCAGAGTTCTACTAATAAATTTATACAAAAGCGATTTAAATCTGGCGAACATAGTTGGATTGAGATTAAGGCCGTCGTTTAAGCAAGACCTGACCGGTAACGACGATGGTGAGGATTGTCGGCCTTGGCGCCAGAGGTTGTTGATGCTACACAATTTGGTCTTGGGTCGTTCCTTGCGGTTTATAGGATATCAGGTATGATCTTGTTTAGATCTGTCAAAAGAAGAACACCTTAGTAGGAATGCAAGGCAGAGTCTCGCGAAACCCCTCAGGCGTGAGAATAAGTATTAAGCTTGTAGAAAGCAAAATGACAAGGTTTCGATGTGTGAAAGTGTGCGTACCTTTCAAATGTAACTTTATGAGGTATATATAGCCTATTTTGGAGTGAAATCCGGACTGAGTAATTATAATGAAAAGAATTTAGGACTTTATGACCATAAATGCGGGTTGACCGCGTAACTGACGGAATCATGACTTGAATTTCGGGCCCGGGAGTTATCTGCCAGTTAGGCTTGGGATGGATATCGGGTCTATTCGAGCAGCTCTGCTCCTTGCTCACTGATCGATAGATAGATTCCTGCTCGGGATAGATGTAAGGTGTTTACCCCGCGGTTATCCTGCCCGGGTGACCTATTTCTTGATCTCTAACATGCATGTGCTTATCATGTGGTGCCACATGTGCTTAGCTCGTGATCAGGATTTGGCCGAGCTCATTAGTTTTATCTTTAATAACGGTTTCTTTCACCTGGTCTTGCGCCTCACATGACTCTTTTCCTCACCATCCTCGCCATTGTCACCTTTGCAAATGGAAACAGGAAAAACTGAAAAAGAAATGTCATTTTATTACTCAACAAAACAAATTTAAAAAAACTCTTGCTTCAATAAAGAAATAGGAAAAATAAGAAAATTTGTCCTATACTTTTGAAGAGAATAATTATTTTACCCTTTAAAAATGCAAGTGATATTACTTAACATCCAAAAGTTAACAAAAAGACCAATGGTGTAAAAATCTTTCAATTTAGGGATCATTTAGGAGGTGTAGAGATAAATAGTCAAAAACCGCGAAACTATAGGGACCAATATAACAATTCACCCTTATTTTTAATACAAACTGTCTGTATATGGAACCGTAAGAAGTAAAATGCCACCAACTTTCCGTTACAAACACATTAAATATGCTCAACTAGGAATACTGGTTGCTAATACAATGGGAGCTTTACAAACATAGTTTTAAGAGAATATTTGAAAGGCAAAACTTATATTTGAACGACTCATCTTTTTCAAAACTTACAATACGAATCACCGAAAATTTACCGTAAGTTTAAATCAAATAGCCCCTCTAAATTGAGACTTATTCGCTTTGTGTGGTATTAGAAATCCAAAGCCCAACACCATATCTTTCCGTTCTTTAGCAAAAACAATGAATGCACTCACTAATTTTAAGCAGAAATCTGCCACCGTTCTCTGTTCCTCCGATTAGCGTACTTCGGTTTCGTGAAATCCCCTCAAATCGACCAATGTGTACTTCAAACAAACCTACCCGCTGTTGGAAACTTGGTTTCCAATAGCTTGAATAAACTAAGTTATGTAAGTGTAAAATGTGGGAATCCCACATTAAGAACAAAATGAAACAAGCTCTACCTTATAAGGTAGAGCTTTGAGGTTGAACTACTACTCGGGCCCTTCGCCACTACACTTTGTGTAGAGGAAGACCTACCTCAGGTGTAGGTCCAACACCGCTGGCTGCCGCCGCCCGGCTGTTGGCTTGCTTGCCTCGCTCGAACCTATCTTTTTGCTACCAGTTCATTTGGCTCACTTCTGAAAGATTACAACCATAATCGCTTGATTCGATTAAATCAGTCTGTTTGAAAAGCCAGCATGTCCGTTTCGGCTTGTGTCTCTTTCGTACCAACCGTCATCCTAACTCGACATTTAAATACTCCTTCAAACGCATTTTTGCTATCGAAAATTGCGCTCTTTCTATACTACCCCTCTCGCCTCTACGTAGACACATGCCAGTTGCATTCGTTGGTGATGAAGCTATGAAGATACGCCATCATTCAATCATGGTAAGGTCAATATCCTCGAGACTCACTAGAATCACGCCAGGTATCTAGAACACGGCTTCTAGTTTTGTCTTAAGGACGAGATTAATCTCTGATCTTAATACAAAATCTACCCAACACCTGCTAGGCCAATATAACAATCTTAAGACAAAAATCTCTTTTTGGCTCGGTTTTGTTTTAACCCTGTTTCGCATGCTATCTGGTTCTATATTCTCGCAGTTAGTCTTTTAACAGTCTCATAAAATCTTATAGACCTGTACACATAATTTCTCAAGAAATAATCTATTACGAAAAGTTTAGTAACTTTGTTTATTTACGTATCACAAAATCTCTTATAACCGTTTCTACATGCTTAATAATTATCACATTACGGAATAGGTTTAAACTCTTTTGTTGAATTGACTCATAAAACTCCGCATGCTACTTACGAGATTCGCATGCTTAATAGTGCGGAAAAATTAATGCAGACAAATTAACGATTACATGCAA
>JABEVN020002056.1:0-22710 GCA_013146195.2 Codonopsis lanceolata | reverse complement strand
ATGCCCGAACACTCTCTCTTTCGACTCCTCACATATCTACTATACTCTACCAAATGCCCTTCCTTCCCAAAATCTTTCCTCCTATCTCTCTCAAGATATCACCCCCATCTCCATCTCTCGCCGACCTATACCAAATTTCTTCCTTCTATCTCTTCGCTACCCATTCCATTTCTCTTTCATCTTTCTTCCATTCCGATCTTCTACCCTTCTTACTCCCTCCTAACTTCATTCTCCTACCCGACTACCCTTTTCTCTCTTATCTTTTAGAAGCCTCTTCTTCCTCTTCTACTTTTTCCTATGTCAAGAGCTCACCTGCCACCGACATTGAAATTGATTCCAAACCCTCTTCTCCTCCACCTTCAACCTCTCGCCGCCATCAACCCGTTCATCTTCCTCTTCTCGCCTCGCGCTCCCCATACCGATGATACTCATATCTCGGTCAACCTCAACCCTTCTTCCCTTCCATCCAACACCGGCCGATCCTCGCCTCTTCTTGATCTTCTCCGAACCAACAATGCCAAGCTAACTCAAATCAACAAATTAACAAAGACAAATTTTCTATGGCCCAATAGATCGAGGTGCTTAGCTATGGTCTCAATGCTACTCATGCCACCGCCTTCGACATTGGCAAGATTGTTGATCACCCGGTGAACGACACCGCCTGCCAGCCTTCACTACTCCACGGTTTCTAGTTCAAGATCAACAGTAATTCTAAATTATAGGCATGCCGCACTCTCGCCAGACAAGATGCATTCAGTACACTCTTTGACGAGCTCAAGATCAAGGCATGGCACGAGCCATCATCCAGCGTGAAGTTGCCGATTTCACCGATGTTCGCCTTGTTGAGCAAGCAAATGCTGAGGCCTGTTTGGCCGAACAAATACCGCCGGGTTGGTGCCATCAGAGGAGAGAGCTACGCATTTTTTGAATCAAGCTCTCATGAAGAAACGCAATGCATCTCGAGAAACGCCTTTAATGACGTAATCGTGGATCCGGGTTGGAGATTACTTAGAACGCCGACGCGACTTCACCCAATATGTTCGAATATGTTGGTATTTTGTTCGCATCTTTAAACTCACTGCTTTGCAAAAACTTCCTCTTGTTAAACAGCTTGTTTAATCACAGATGACTTCTGTTTCTTTCAAAGTTTAAATTGCTTTATCTTGCTATGATTTTCTCTATTTAAACTTCGTGTTTAAATCTTTATATTTTGCATGTGTGCTTATCTCAAGATTTAAACTATGCTCTACTTAGTACTTTATATTAATGCTTTTAACTTGTAAGTACTTAGTCTAGCTATCTCTCTACTAAGACTTCTGCTCTGAAAGGCATGTCTGCTTTTATTAATAAAAATATTTAAGACATGTTATTATCTCACTGCATGATTCAAAGTCTGCTAGTAACTGAGATGATGACATCAACCAAATAGGAGGAGATTGTTGATTCCTATAATTCTAGATTTGGTTGAGTCATCCTCTGATTCAATTGTACAGTGGCTAAAAGGTCTGCGTACCGATTAGTGTGGCAACTGTCTTAGAATCAAAGTTGTTTAGAACTGTTTAGTGTTAGTTTAGGCGCGGTTTTGCAAGCTTCTTCAGCAGCCTTGGAAGAACAGCAGACTTTGAAGTCTGCTCAAAGAGCGAAAAATCAAGATTAGCCAGATCACGAAATTATGACACGTATACACCTATCTAGATATTTTTGAAAATGTCTAGTCATAATGTCTTCATCGGATTTCACTTTAAAGAAGTCAACTCTACATGCCGATTAACCGTGTCTCTGAAACCTCGAAGATCGAAGACATTACCCTTTTTGGCTAAGAAGACTTTCTAAGCTGCAATCTGAAACCTTACTCTATTTGGGAATGTCTTCTCTGCACACACTGCATCTCTGATGACTGTGGCTCTTGCATCTCCCAAAGCGCCGAATTGCATTCAATGCAATAGAACGTTGGACACAACCCTTTCTGCCTCAGTCCAACGGTCCAAAAGATCTCTCTGGTATTTATTCAAGTTTTGAAGATCTGGAAAAACAACTCTTGCGCATTAAACTCTCAAGCTTCATCTTCAACACACAAGCATTCAAGAGATCAAAGGACAAGAACTAACACTTCACCAAACTTTCTGAAGCTGCAGATCTGCCAGTCTTAAATTTATTTCAGCTTCATTTATTTTGTTTATTTTAAACTGTTCTTTACATTAGCACGTGTGAGAACAATTAATCCTTGATTGTTCTTCTCACCTTTATACACTTGGTTAAAAACTTATTTTTACACGATCCATTAGAGATCTTACTCATAAACCTAGTGGATAAACAAGTGCACTTTTAAAATCCAAAGCTAACCACTTTGGTAGTGGACGTAGTACTATTCACAAGCATTTAACCACTTCATATCGTTGTGTTCGCTTGATCTGTACTTATAACTTCGTTAGTCGCTCATACTTGATTAACAATCTATTCGAGAAGTACTCATGAACTCTTGATAGTTCGAAACTCTTGCATTCTCATGCCTTAACGCTTTTTAGTTAAATCTTCTTAAAGAAATCTTAGAAGTGTTTACAAAAGTTTTCATAAACATATCTAGGCTATTCAACCCCCTTCTAGCCTAGAAGTGTTTATTACAAAGCCTATTTTGGGTTTTCATAAAAACATATCTAGGATACTTTGAGCCTTTCATGTTCATGCTTGTGACGTAACTAGAATACTAGTTTTGTGATTCTTTCTTGGATTCATATTCATGCTTGTAATGATTAGTCGTAGAGTATAACATGCCTACTTGACTTGGTTGAGTTCGCTACTTTCGAGCTCAATCCCTACTTGATTTCATAAGTGAGTAAACATCGACTTGACTTGGATCAGTTCGCTCTAGTCGAACTCGATCTCCTACATGTTCATGAATGATAGGTAAACATCTACTTGCCTCCCCATTAGTCCAGCTGCCGTACTTGTTCTTGTCTTCCCTAGTTGACAATGCATCACCGTTACGAATCGTGAGATTCGTGATAGTGATGAATTGTCAAACCAGAATCATGCACACACCCTCCTCTCTTGATCACTTTGGAGAAGAGTACCTTGTTGTAAACATAAGGGCACTTGGCATAATACTATTCTTGGTTGATGTATCCATCACGTACATCTGACAATACGTACATGTTAACGCCTTGTATTGCATGAGCTACGATGCAGCACCTGTTCTATAACATATCCTCTTTATATGTGTTTACTTTATAGCACTTATATGAAACCAATGTGCTTTGATGGATATGTGAACTAAGCGTTTATATGAATGAATGCTTTGATTGGCTTGATATTAATGATGATATCTTGCTATGTATGTTGCCATGACATGCATAATTGTTAGCTCACAAAGTCTTTATGACTTATCCCCTCCCTTTTACCACTTTAGATCCGAATCGTCCGGGTCCTTCGCAGAGAAGCATCATTGAGTTCGTGCGTGATCCAGCTTGTCTATGTTGGATGTTCACTTGAAGAGGTCGTTATAGTTTCTTTTTTCTTTCTTGAAAAGGACGTTGGGTTAAGCAAGTCAATTAGACTTGTCTTGGGTATTTGTATCATGCTTGTACCTTTAGTGTTATTAAACTTGGAGTTTTTGTATCAAGGCTTATTCTTGTAAAGTATAATGTAAAACATATATTTTCACAATTGGTTCACTTATCTTTAGACTTCCGTTGAGCATCTCATTAGCTCTTATTTACTTCCATTGTTTCTCCGGCATGTTGTAGCCGTCGAGGTAATATAGAATGAACTGTTTAGTGTTGGGTTCCGGTTGTAAAATCGTCGGTGATTTGGTTTAAATTGCATTAGTTGTTTTATCAAGTTTAAATAGTTTTAAAAATTTCCGGCCTTTTGGCGCCGAGTCGTGTCACATCTACAATGTTGTATCACGTCGTTTTCTATAATTGAGTCCTTGCATGAAATGTAGTCCTATTTGGACGGCTTGACTCGTGATTCCTCCTTGGGATCTTGGTCGGGTCGTCACAACATTAATTTCTAAAAGACAACTCACATTTTTATAATAAAGAAGATAGATTGATAGAGATAACATTTACCTATTTGACTTTATTCAATGGTGAGTGACTTATTAAACTTAGGGTTCTTTTTGTAATTATTCATGTAATTGATTGGCTCATAACAAATTCACTTATTTGACCTTATTCAATGGTGAGTGATTTATTAAATTTAGGGTTATTTTTTTACAAATATTATCATTTATTATGATAAATTTACTTGTTTGTCCTTAAATAAATGGTGGATGGTTTATTAGATGAAAATTTAATTTTGTCCATACAATAATTTCTAAGAGACAACTCAAATCTTTATAGTAATGAAGATAAATTTACTTGTTTGTCCTTAAGTAAATAGTTGATGATTTATTAGATAAAAGGTTAATTTTATCCATACATAAATTTCTAAGAGACAACTCATACTTTTATAATAAAGAAGAAAAAAGATGGATAGATAAAGATATCATTTACTTATTTGACATTATTCAATGGTGTGTGATTCATTAAATTTAAGGTTCTTTTTTGTAATTATTCATGTAACTGATTAGCTCATAACAATTTTACTTATTTGACCTTATTCAATTGTAAGCGATTTATTAAATATAGGGTTATTTTTTTACAAACATTATCGTTTATTATGATAAATTTACTTGATTGTCCTTAAATAAATGGTGGATGATTTATTGGATGAAAGGTTAATTTTATCAACACATTAATTTCTAAGAGACAACTCACACTTTTATAATAAAGAAGATAGATTGATAGAGATGACATTTACCTATTTGACCTTATTCAATGGTAAGTGACTTATTAAACTTAGGGTTCTTTTCGTAATTATTAATGTAATTGATTAGCTCATAACAAATTTACTTATTTGACCTTATTCAATGGTGAGTGATTTATTAAATTTAGGGTTATTTTTTTACAAACATTATCATTTATTATGTTGAATTTACTTGTTTGCCCTTAAATAAATGTTGGATGGTTTATTAGATGAAAGGTTAATTTTGTCCATATATTAATTTATAAAAGACAACACATATCTTTATAGTAATGAGGATAAATTTACTTGTTTGTCCTTAAATAAATGGTTGATGATTTATTAGATGAAAGGTTAATTTTGTCCATACATTAATTTCTAAGAGGCAACTCGCACTCTTATAATAAAGAAGAAAGAAGATAGATAGATAAAGATAGCATTTACCTATTTGACATTATTCAATAGTGAGTGATTTATTAAATTTTGGGTTCTTTTTTAATTATTCATGTAATTGATTAGCTCATAATAAATTTACTTATTTGACATTATTCAATGGTAAGTGATTTATTAAATTTAGGGTTATTTTTGTAATTACTCATGTAATTGATTAGCTCATAACAAATTTACTTATTTGACATTATTAAATGGTAAGTGATTTATTAAATTTAGGGTTATTTTTTTACAAACATTATCATTTATTATGATAAATTTACTTGATTGTCTTCAAATAAATGGTGGATGATTTATTGGATGCAAGGTTAATTTTCTCCATACATTAATTTCTAAGAGACAACTCACACTTTTATAATAAAGAAGATATATTGATTGACCATATTCAATGGTGAGTGACTTATTAAACTTAGGATTCTTTTCGTAATTATTCATGTAATTGATTAGCTCATAACAAATTCACTTATTTGACATTATTCAATGGTGAGTGATTTCTTAAATTTAGGGCTATCTGTTTACAAACATTATCATTTATTATGATAAATTTACTTGTTTGTTGTTAAATAAATGATGGATGGTTTATTAGATGAAATGTTAATTTTGTCCATATATTAATTTCTAAGAGACAACACATATCTTTATAGTAATGAGGATAAATTTACTTATTTGTCCTTAAATAAATGGGTGATGATTTAGTAGATGAAAGGTTAATTTTGTCCATAAATTAATTTCTAGGAGACAACTCACACTTTTTATAATAAATAAATAAGAATGAAGATTGATAGATAAAGATCGCATTTACCTATTTGACATTATTCAATAGTAAGTGATTTATTAAATTTAAGGTTCTTTTTGTAATTATTCATGTAACTGATTAGCTCATAATAAATTTACGTATTTGACCTTATTCAATGTTAAGTGATTTATTAAATTTAGGGTTATTTTTTTACATATATTATCATTTGTTATGATAAATTTACTTGATTGTTCTTAAATAAATGGTAGATGATTTATTGGATGAAAGGTTAATTTTGTTTATACATTAATTTCTATGAGACAATTCACAATGTTATTGTACAAATAGATAGATAGAGAGAGATATAATTTACTAATTTGAAATTATCATTTATTATGATAATTTTTTTGTTATTATTCATGGAATTGATTATCAAATAATAAATTATTTATTTGACCTTATTTAATGGGGAGTGATTTATTAAACATAATTTTTGTACAAATATTATTTTTTATCATGATAAATTTACTTGTTTTCCTTAAATAAATAGTTAATGGTTTATTAGATGAAAAATTAATTTTGTCCATACATTAATTTTAAAAGACCACTCACATTTTTATAGTAAAGAAGATAAATTTATTTGTTTGTCCTTAAATAAATGGTGGATGATTTATTAGATTAAATGTTAATTTTGTCCATACATTAATTTCTAAGAGACAACTCACACTTTTATAGTAAAGAAGATAGATATATAGAGATAGCATTTACCTATTAGACTTTATTAAATGGTGAGTGATTTATTAAATTTAGGGTTATTTTTTAACAAACATTATCATTTATTGTGATAAATTTATTTGTTTGTCCTTAAATAAATGGTGGATGGTTTATGAGATGAACGGTTAATTTTGTCTATACATTAATTTCTAAGAGACAACTCACATTTTTATAGTAAAGAAAATAAATTTACTTGTTTGCCCTTAAATAAATGGTGGATGATTTATTAGTTGAAAGATTAATTTTTTCCATACAATAATTTCTAAGAGACAATTCACAATTTTAGAGTAGAAATAGATAGATAGATAGAGTTAGAATTTACTAATTTGAAATTATCATTTATTATGATAATTTTCTTTTTGTTATTAGTCATGGAATTGATTGGTAAATAATAAATTATTTATTTGCATTTATTCAATGGAAGTTATTTATTAAGCATTTTTTTGTACAAATATAATTTTTATCATGATAAATTTACATGTTTGTCCTTAAAGAAATGTTGGATGATTTATTAGATGAAAGGTTAATTTTGTCCATACATTAATTTCTAAAAGACAACTCACACTTTTATAATAAAGAAGATAGATAGATAGAGATATCATTTACCTATTTGACCTTATTCAATGGTGAGTGATTTATTTAATTTAGGGTTTTTTTTTAATTATTCATCTAATTGATTAGTTCATAACAAATTTACTTATTTGACCCTATTCAATGGTGAGTGATTTATTAAATTTATGGTTGACAAACATTATCATTTATTATGATAAATTTATTTTTTTGTTCTTTAATAAATGGTGGATGATTTATTAGTTGAAAGGTTAATTTTGTCCATATAAGAGACAACTCACACTTTTATAATAAAGAAGAAAAAAGATAGGTAGATAAAGATATCATTTACTTATTTGACATTATTCAATGGTGATTGATTTATTAAATTTAGGGTTCTTTTTGTAATTATTCATGTAATTGATTAGCTTATAACAAAATTAATTATTTGACCTTATTCAATGGTAAGTAATTTATTAAATTTAAGGTTATTTTTTTAACAAACATTATCATTTATTATGATAAATTTACTTGATTGTCCTTAAATAAATGGTGGATGATTTATTGGATGAAAGGTTAATTTTGTCAATACATTAATTTATAAGAGACAACTCACACTTTTATAATAAAGAAGATTATTCATGTAATTGATTAGCTTATAACAAAATTAATTATTTGACCTTATTCAATGGTAAGTAAATTATTAAATTTAAGGTTATTCTTTTAACAAACATTATCATTTATTATGATAAATTTACTTGATTGTCCTTAAATAAATTGTGGATGATTTATTGGATGAAAGGTTAATTTTGTCAATACATTAATTTATAAGAGACAACTCACACTTTTATAATAAAGAAGATAGATTGATAGAGATAACATTTACCTATTTGACATTATTCAATGGTGAGTGACTTATTAAACTTAGGGTTCTTTTTGTAATTATTCATGTAATTGATTAGCTCATAACAAATTCACTTATTTGAACTTATTCAATGGTGAGTGATTTATTAAATTTAGGGTTATTTTTTTACAAACATTATCATTTATTATGTTAAATTTACTTACATTACAATTTCCTCAAGAGGTTCTGCCTCTTGTTCTTGTTATTTTCCTTGAATTTTTTCTTTTTTAGTTTCTTTCTCAAAATCTTCTTTTTCTTATATCTTTTTCTTTGGCTTGAGTTTTTTCACCAGGATTACTTACATTATCAGGAGCATCAGCAGATTGAATAGGATCACTTACATTTTCTCCAATGTCTTTTCCACTATCCAGAGTAGTGATGGATTTTGCTTGTTCAGTTTGACTAGAGAACTTTCCTTCTTCTCCACCTTGCAAGGCTTGAGCAAGGTCATTTGTCAATTTGTCTATAGTTGCCATTAATTGCCTGTTGATAATAGTCTGCCTATTTTCAAAATCGTTATTTTTCGCTTCTTCAATTTGTAGTTGTCCTTATTTAGGAAATTGTTGAGGCTGCATAGGCCTATTTCCTCCCCATGAGAACTAGATTGACAAAAATTAGTAGCATGATTATTTAGTCCACAAATAGCATACACTTCTTGAATTTGAGATCTATTTTGTAGTAGGGTTTCAATTTGTGCTTGCAACTGTTCTATTTTTGCTTCATTGCTTGAATTATCTTGAACATGATAAAAACCTTTATTTTTACCTCTAATGCTTTTCTGTTGAGAATTGACACATAGCATTTCAAACAAATATTCTAATTCAGCTGGTGTTATTCCTCTAATGGAACCACCGGTTGCACTGTCAACCATAGTTTGAAGAGCAGAAGAAAGTGCATGATAAAATTGAGTCACTAAAACATCTTGAGGCAGATTATAATGAGGACACATGATTAGTAAATTTTTAAATTTATCACATGTTACATGGAATGTTTCTCCTAGTTCAGTTTGAAAAACAATAATTTGTTTTCTATAATCAGATAGAGATGCATGCTGATAAAATTTACCCGTAAACAAATCATATAATTGAGTCCACGTATAAATACTTCTTGGTGCCAGATTTATAAACCATCTTTTTGCTGCATCTTTTAATGCACATTGAAAATATCACATTTTTAATTGATCTTCCGTTAGACCTCCTAACGGAAAATTATCAGTCATAAAACTATATTTTTTAACAAAAGTTACTAGGTCTTCAGACGGCAATCAATGAAATAAAGGTAACATATTATAAAAAGGACTTTTAAGTTCAAAGTTTCTCACTGCATCCGGTAATACCAAACATGATGGTGTCGCATTCAACATGGGACGACCATAATCATTTATTGTTCTTTGATTTATTACCATTTCCATATTTCGAGCTACTGTTCCTCCCTTCTTCGATTCTCTGGAGGAACCAGATTTTCAGGATTTTGATTGTTATTGTCTATTGGAGGATCAGCCAGAGGATCCTCTCTATTTACTTGTTCTTGATTAACTGGTGGATTTTCCAAATTATCAAGTTTTTTCCTGATTTTTACCAAGATTATTTATGTTTTGATTTAAATCTGCCAGCTTGGGATTTAAAGATCTACGACCATGCATATAATTCAAAATTAAAACACATAAATACTAGATTAAAAATAAATCTTTTTTTTTTTGTGATTTTCTTTTTATAACAACTGAATTTAAAATGTTGCCAATAAACTAGCTAGAAACTAGCTTGCCCCCGGCAACGGTACCAAAAACTTGATGTCTTATTTATTTTCCTCGCAAGTGTACAAATAAATATGGAGTATAGTGTACAGTAAGCAAGAGTTGAGCCACAGAGACAAGAAGTATCTAAGAGCAAGTGAACCGGTAACAATTAAACTAATGAGGGTTTTTATTTATTTATCTAATTTATTATACTAGATCGGTAAACTAATTAATAATTTAAAGCAGTAATCACAGTTATGAAGATCTTATGGTGGAGGGAAATCTAGGAATGTGGATTCACTTGTATCTACTCTAATGCTATTTTGCCTAATGTATCAATCAATTTAATCTTGAGTTCGTTCACTAAAGATTGGTATAAATTGTCCAATTATAATTCAGTCTCCATCCTAAATAATTCATCCAATCTATACCCTTAAAAACAAGAACATATGAATTTCCTATTTATCACTTAGGAACATATATATGAACCTGACTCTAACTTATCACTCTAGTGCATCGATAAGGTCAATTTATCACAATGGTGAGCCAATGTACGGCATATGCATAAGGTCATGCAGTTATCCGCACCTCTTGGTCTTTACTACTTGCGATACCATTCATTAGGAAAAAGCTAAATATTGAAGAGATTGATAAACACTGTGATCAACCATATTTGATTGAATGAAAATATATAACAAAGCAATAGATTCGATACAAGTTATCTCCAATTTCTAGATTATGGAGTGGTTAGTTCATCCTTGACGATGAACATATCATTGGAATGAAAGAATATATGAACGATCTTCTAACTATAATTACAAACACTAAAAACTAAGTATTACACACTAAAATAGGAGTAAAAAACTATCCTTGGCTTGTGGCTACATGGCTTGTACTTATACTAATATGTTCGGGGGAAGGAGATACAATTAGGGTACAACACCCTTTGGCAGTTTCGGAAGGGCTTGCGGAGGCAAGTCTGAAGGAATGCAGCCGTAAGGCCTTGCCTCAATTTTAGTTTGCGTACTGGACACCTTGTGGGGCCAAGGTTCCTTACCCTTGCGTTCGCAAGGGGTTCTAGATTTTTTCTTCTTCATCTTTCAAACTTCAACACTTTGCACCCTTTCTTAATTCTTCATTATAAGCATTGTAAATCAAATAATTTCACCTAAAACCCTGAAACTCACAATAAAGCTCAAAAACACATATTAGTAGCCAAAAGCCTCGTGGAATTACTATTTCTAAGCTATAAAAGTATCCAATATATGCATATAAAACACATCTATCATCTAGTCAGGTAAAGATTGATCTGATACAGAGAGTATAGTTGCCTCAAGATTGATCGAGAGAGGATTTCTACAAAGAGTAGGTCTCCTATTACAGATTCTAATTGTTAATATATAGCCCCACTCACATTTCAGTCCACTAACACATATTGAGTCAAGTCCTTTCTTGTATGGCTTTAAGCCTTCTTTTTTTTAGGTCAGACTCCTTTGTCCCCCCCCCCTTTTTCGGGTAAGGCTGGTTGTCCCCCTCTTGTTTGTACTTCTTCTTTTATTTAATAAAATTTGCGCAGGTGTCGCCCTACTTCCTTAAAAAAAAAAAAGAAAAAAAAAAGAAGAAGTCAAGTCAGGGATACATGACAACCTAGACTTGAAAATACCCAATCAGTCCAACCTGTTTTGGACAACCCTTGGCTGAATTAAACTCTCCAAATCAGCCTCAAAACCCACCAAACAACCCTTTCAAGTTATACCCAAATTAAGATAAAACCCCATTTACAAATGCAACCCCTACCTTAGTCTTAAATAACCAATTCAAAGAGATTACAAACTACCCAAAAACACAATTAAAGACACCCTCCTTTGAATTCCTTACCTTGGCAGAAATTATCAAGACAAAAACAGCCACACGTTTTTAGTTGATCAAGGCTGCCTCGAAATCTTTGCTTTACCACTCTTCAATAACGTCCACACTGCCCAAACAACACACTGGCTGAACACAATTGTAACTGTGGCGACCTGACCCGGATCCCAAGACGAGACCACGAGGACGTGCCGCTTCCAAAAAGGCACATAACAAAAACAAATAGCAAATAGTGGGTAAGGCCATAACGGCGATACACCAAAAACTTTAACACATGCGGAAGCGTATAATAATTAAAAGTGGCGCCCGAGCTAACAAGCTCAAACTAACACAACCTTAGAGATAATGAATCTCTTGGTCCAAAAATAAAATCATGTGACGCAACAATAGGCACATATAACAATTTATAGCAATTATATATCAAGTCATCGGCGACGTTACGGCCGGAACCCAACATTAAACTAAGTCTACAACTCTAGTCTAACATGCTTGACGGCTAAAAACATGCCGGACAATAAACATATTCAAAAAACCAATACATGGTTAAAACAACTAAAGCATGATCAACATAAATATACAAGGCACAACTAACACATGTCGGCTCTCAAAAGATTAAGTACTAGTTAACATAAGTTCAAATATCACACAATTAAAGTCTTGATACCCCACATAAAGTTTATATAATTTTATGTTCCCATCGTCCTTCCCAAAAGAAAAGATACTACAATTACAAGGTAGCAACCTCATCACAAGCTTCACCAACGTAACTTGACAATCACTTCGAACCACTCGCTCGGATCGGATCTAGGGAAAACAATCAAAACAAATAGGAGGAAGTCATAAAGACTTAGCAAGTTACTAACATAACTTCCTGTCATGGCATCATGCACAACAATAATAATTCATGTTATTGCATAATATACATTTCATAAATAATCATGTCAAGGTACTCATACTTAACAATCTTGAATATCATGTTATCAACAAGTATAACATTTCATTAATTCATTCAACCATCATTTCATATCATATCATATTCACGTAGCACATTATTCACATATAAGCACTCGTGAGTCAATTCATAGAAAAGGGATGTGATACCGTTACCCTTTTTCCGCCGTGTCGCTCCTGAAAAAACACGTGCAAAACCTTTATGTGTCCTCGATATCCCTTTCGTGGATATCGACGTCCCCGAGACATTTCCCCGCTCGAGTTTCGATAGTTATCAAAGTCATGTTTCCATACTACAACTGAGATCAACTACTTCCCTACCGTGGCCATCGATAGAGGGTGTGTGCAATCCGGCACGGCGATCCATCAAAATCACGAATCTCACAATTCGTGAAGATGATACATCGTCCCGCCCCAAAGACTCAACAAACCGACTCCAGCTGGACTCAAACTTCAAGCACACGTAATTCATATTCATATGCTCAAATAAGTAGGCATGTACTATACAATCATCTAGTCATGATTTTAATTCACAACTAGCACATAATCACATTAGAGATAAAATCAAGACTCTAATCATCAAGTGTTCTTCATACACTTTAAAATGCTTGGAGGCTTAACCTCCATTAATACTACCCCAAAATTCGTAGGACTTAGGCATATTACTCCTTAATGTCATACTAACCCAATGGTCAACTCCGTTGAGTCATAATCAATCTTTCAAAATTAGGGTATAGAAGCCATTGGCCTCGATACTCTCCTATGTCCATACTAATGTAATTAAATAGGTTACTAAGGTCATTAAACCCATAAAAACCCAATCAAACAATCAAGTATGAATCATAGAATCAAAGTCACAAACTAGGCTTATACATTCATTCTTGTCATTTCATCAAATATGAGTCTAATCATTTTATCACATATGCTCTCAACACTTAAGCAAACAAGATAGCATCTTTCATCATATATCTCTACACATGAATATGATCATAATCATACTTTACAACATGTTCATCTAACCAAAATTTCATCATCTAGCATATAGTGAAACATGGCATCTCTACAAGCCTAACCATTTCATCAAACATGCTCCCAACACTTAAACAACAAGGTAGGGTGATTTATCATACATTATCACACATAAATAACATCATAAACATGGTTTATAATCTGATTATAATCTGATCATGCAACCAAAAATGTAACATTTAGCATATACGAGAACATAGCATCTCTACAAGCCTAACTATTTCATCAAACATGCTCCCAATGCTTAAACAACAAGATGGAATGATTTATCATACATTATCACACCTAAATAACATCAAAATCATGATTTACAATCTGATCATAATCTGTTTATACAACCTAAAATGCATCATTTAGCATATACGAGAACATGACATCTCTACAAGCCTAACTATCTCATCCAATATGCTCCCAACACTTAAACAACAAGGTAGAATGATTTATCATACATTACTACACATAAATGACATCATAATCATGGTTTATAATAAGCTTATAATCTGTTCATACAACCAAATTTCATCATATAGCATATACTAGAACATGGCATCTCTACAAAGTCCTAAGTGTTCTCATTGACCTCATATAGCAAGATTGTTTTCCCTAGGGTCAATGAGGCTAAAATAAATAGAAAGAGATGTTGTAACTCACCTTAAATAAGACCTACAAGTTGTACAAAACGTCCATGCAAAGGTGGGTATGTGTTCTCCTTGCCCTCCTCTTCACTTCTATGGTTGGGTCTTGGAAATGGCTTCCTCAAGACTTGGCCACCATTGATGATCACTCAAGAACCTTCACGAAACTCTCTATAACTTGTATGAAATGTTCAGCCACGAATTTGGAAGAGAATGACTTATTAGGATAGCTTAGTGGAGGTATTTGGTCACTCAATGGCTGAAGTGGGGTGGGAGAAGGTGTCCAATGCATGGTTGTGCATGTTGGAGGTCTTTCTTTGTCAAGTGTTGTACATGCATTCAAAACTCCCAAAACTTGTCAAGCATGCAAGAGAGGATAGGTAGGACGAACTAGGGTTGTTTAGGGTGGGTTTGGTTGGGTTTGGGTGGGGTTTGGTTGGTCAAATTGGTGAGTATGCAAAAATTCCCGTAAATTTGGAAATAGCCCAATGCGGTCGCATGGGTCCTCCTTGATGCGAGCGCATCATCCTGCCAACTTTCCATTTTTTACTTCTTGGTCCCTTGCTCGGTTTTGGTCTTTCCCGCATGCAACCTCAAGTCCTCCCAAGCCAAAAAGTGTCTAGAATTCAATCTTAAAGACCTCTAAAATATAACCAAGGCAAATCAAAGTTCAAACCTCACTCAAACAAGGCTAAGAACTCAGATAGAACACTCTCGAACAACAACCGAAAAGGTCAAACGAAGAAGGGTTAACCCTAGAATCAAACTAGCAACCAAACCGACGATGCAACTAGCATTCAACCAACATCTAAAGCGTGTTAATGATGTTATGAGTAGTCTTTAACATTTAACCATGTGTTTACAACATCAAAACACAAACCCGAGTTTCAAAGCAACTCGTGAAGGAAAGGTGCATACGAGCATCTCGAACGACGTCAACGAACATGCTATCGACTTTAAACATATGAGTAAGCTAAGTTAACATACTAATGATGATTACGAAAGTATGAACTCATGAAATAAACAAGCAAGCAATAAACTAGGGTTTTACATTCTCCCCTACTAAAAGGAATTTAGCCCCTAAATTCTTACCGTGATCTTCAAACAAATGAGGGTATTTCTCACGCATCTCCAACTCGGTCTCCCAAGTCGCTTCCTCGATCTCATGGTTTCTCCAAAGAACCTTAACCAATGGACTTATCTTGTTCCTCAATACTTGCTCCTTGGTGTCGAGAATCTTCACTGATTGCTCAACATACGACAAATCAGGCTGAAATGAAATCTCCTCATATGCAAGAACATGCGAATCATCCTTAAGATACTTCCGAAGCATAGATACGTGAAACACATTATGAATGTTCGACAATGATGGTGGTAAGGCCACCCTATAAGCCAAACTCCCAACTCGCTCAAGAATCTCAAAAGGTCCAACGAACCTCGGTGATAGCTTTCCTTTCTTCCCAAATCTTTTAGTACCCCTTCTCGGCGATACTTTAAGAAACGCATAATCTCCAACTTGGAACTCCAAATCTCTCCTCCGATTATCCGCATAACTCTTCTGTCTACTCTGAGCCGTAAGCAATCTATCCCGAATCAACTTTACGCTCTCGGCTGACTGCTACACAATCTCAAAACCCCATAGCTTTGCTTCTCCAACTTCATCCCAACAAATAGGAGATCTACACTTCCAGTCCATACACTTGCCTCATACGATTGCCATCCCAATACTAGATTGGTAGCTGTTGTTGTATGCAAACTCCGCCAATGGAAGGTGTGAATCCCAACTTCCCTTAAAGTCCACCGTACATAAGCCCGTAACATATCCTCAAGTATGCGTATCGTTCTCTCGGTGTCGATGCAATGCGAGGGTGAAAAGATGTCTTGAAATTCAACTTAGTCCCATAGCTTCTGTAAAGCACGCTACAAACCTCGACCTCAGTAAATCTCGGATCACATGCGAAACAATGCTACGGAACCCCATGCGGTCTCACAATCTCTCTGCACATACAATGCCGCCAACCGACTCAAGGAATAAGTCATCGCAATTGGTATAAAATGAGCGACTTTGTTAACCGATCTCTACAACAACCCAAGCGACATCAAACCCTCTGCAGCGTGCGTGAAAACCCCGAAACAAAATCCATCGTAACGTGCTCCCACTTCCACTCAGGAATATCTAAGCTACTGCAACAATCCCGCGGGCCTTTGATGTTCCGCCTTCACCTGTTAACAAGTCAAACACCACGACACATAATCCGCAATTTGGTGCTTTATGCCATTCCACCAAAATTGCTTCTTCATATCCCTATACATCTTCGTACTCGGGATGGATAGTATATCTTGCCTTGTGAGCTTCATCCAACACAAGTGGTTTCACATCCTCAACAGAAGGTACACAAACTCTTCCCTTGAAAGTCAAAATCCCTTCTTGATTCATTGCAAACTCCAGGCGTCTCATTCTTACTCAAACCATCAATGATCTTTACTAATCCCGGATCCTTCCTTTGAGTCTCCTTAATCCTTTCCAACAAAACTGGAATAGCCCGGACATTAGCAAACATCACTCCATGATTGACCTCACTAGGACTCCAATCACGGACATTGATCGATGTATTTTATACGTCGATTTTATATGCTTCTGTGACTTGAATTAGGCTATTTCATGAGTCTTTTGAGTACTAATATATGTTTTTGGTGAGTTTTGTAAGTTTCAGGATTGTTCGTGAAAATACGCGAAACTCCAGGGTTTTAAGTGCAAATTACAAAGAAAGAAAAATTGAAGAAAAATGGAATCTGTCATTCTGGACACCTTGCGGACGCAAGTGCCTCACTCTGCGACCGCAAGGTAGGCGATATCGGTCCCCCCCAATCGAAGAGCCAAGAAGCACACACTTTGGAGACCTTGCGGACGCAAGGTATCCAAAGCCTGACCGCAAGGTAGGCGAGAATGCGCAATTCGGGTTTTCACACGTCATTCGATTCAATCACAACTCCCAAGTATATATAGAAGTCGATGCCGAGCCTAAGCATAAGGAGGACGGCTGGAAGCTCTCTTTACATAGATTTTAGGTAGTTTTAGATTGTATAACATAATTAGGTTTTGTAATTTCAAGTATTGAAGATCAAATCATGTCTTCCATCATCTCCATGTGCTGTTCATCGTCTATGATGAACTAAATCATCCCTAATCTAGGAGGTGGGAGGTAACTTGTATCGAATTTATGTTTTGATTCTCATATATATGTCTATTCAATGCTTGTTGATTGTGTTGTTTATCAATCCCTCTATTATTTTGCTTTGAACAAATGAATGTAATCGCAAATAATAAAGGCTTAGAGGTGCGGATACTGCATGACCAAGTGCATATGTCGTACAATCGGCTCACCAACACAATAAATTGGACCTATCGAAGCACGAGAGTGATAAGTTAGGACCAGGTTCTTACATGATCTAGGTGACAGATAGATCATAAATCTAGGTGACAACTAGATTACAGTTCCTGTGCTTAGGATATGGAATGGGTGAATTTTGCGGGGATGGAGGCTGAACCAATTGTTCAACAGACCATATCTATTTTTAGTGAACGAACCCAAGACATTGAATGACATTATTATGAATTGAACATAAAGGAGATATAAGTGAAACCCAGAATCCTAGATTTCCACTCACCATAAGATCTTCATATCTGTTATTACTGTCTAATTAGTTAACATCTATAACTAGTAAATTAGAGTAGAATTAAACATAAAAACCCCCCTTAGGTTAATAATTTGCTATCTATAACCGCACTGTTCGTGATCACTTGTCTCGTGGGTTCGACCCTTGCTTCCAGAGTCTATTCTATAATAGTCTTGTACACTTGCAAGGAAATAGATAAAATAAAACATCGATCAAGTTTTTGGCGCCGTTGCTGGGGACAAGCTAGTTCACGTAGTTAGTTTGTAGGTAGCGTAGTTTTTAATTTAATTTAGTTTTTAGTTTAATTTTCTGTTTTTATAAAAATAAAAATACAAAAAGATTTTATTTTATTTTGCCTTAATAGTTAGTTGTTTTTAAATTGCTTTTAATTAATTTTTATGCAAGGTCGTAGATCTTTAAATCTGAATTGGTAGACTTAGATCAAGAGATAAATATTGTTAAAAGATACCAAAGATATTTTGAAAATCTAGTTTTCGAGCCTGATAATCAAGATAATCTGAATCGAGAGGATCCTCTGGTTGATCCTACAATGGAAGATAATAACAATAATCGTAATCCTGAAAACCTAGTTGACCCAGTCAATAGGAATCAAAGACAAGAAGAGCCTGCAAGAAGAAATATGGAAGTAGTCGTAAATCAAAGAACTATTAATGATTTTAGTAGACCTTCATTAAATGTGGTAACATCATGTTTAGTATTGCCGGATCTTTGTTAGGAATTTCGAACTAAAAGGACATTATTTTAATGCCATACCATCTTTTCATGGGATGCCTAATGAAGATCCTGTCAGTTTCTTAAGAGAATATGAATACATGATGAGTACTTTTCCTTTAGGAGGGTTAACTGAAGATCAAATTAAAATGAAATACTTTCCCATGCATTAAAAGAATTGGCAAAGAGATGGTTTATGAACCTAACACCGACCAGTGTTTTACTTGGGCACAATTATATGATTTGTTTATGAGCAAATTTTACAAACATGCATCTCTTACGAGTATAGAAAACAAATCATGTCATTCCAAAATGAACCAGGTGAAACATTCCATGAGTCATGGGATAGATTTAAAAATACGCTTATTATGTGTCCTCATCATAATTTGGCTCAACATGTGTTAGTGCTTCAATTTTATCATGGTCTTTCGCCAGGTTTACAAACTATGGTTGATAGTGCAGCTGGTGGTTCTATTAATAGAATGACACCAGAAGCATTAGAAGAATTATTTGAGATGCTAAGTATTAATTCCCAACAGAAAAGTGCTAGAGGTAAAAATAGGAGCCTATATCAATTGCAAGATAATTCAAATACACAAGCTCAATTTGAAAATTGGCAAATTCAAGAAGCATGTGCTCTATGTGGATTATATTCTCATGCTACTAATTTTTGTCCGTCAAGTGCTATGTATTCTGAACAGGCTAATGCTATGAATATGTACCCTCAAAGGCCAAGGAATGATCCATATTCAATACATATAATCTGGTTGGAGGAATCATCCTAACTTTTCTTGGGGAGGAAATAAGCCTTTGCAACCTCAACAATTCCAACCTCAGCCACCACAACCTCCACAGTTGCAAAATCAAAATCAAAATCAGTTGAGAATTGAAGAAGTTCCCAAGCAAGAAGTAGCTAGTAAAGGTCAAGCAGCTTTGATGAAGTACATGCTTGAAGAAATTGAAAATCTGAAGAAACATATCGAAAATTCAGAAGCAAATAAAAGAGAAGAAGGGAAGTTCCTAGTCAAGCCGAGCAAGCTAAGTCAATCACCGTCTTCTTGCGAAGTGGTAAGGTGATAGGTGAAGAGGTAAGTGATTGATCCTCCTTCTAATATATGCTTCGTTAGAAAATTCTGAAAAAGTAATAGAAAAAGAAATTGAGAAAGATAGTGTTAGTGATAAAGTGATTGATGATTTAAGTAATCAAGAGGTAGAAAAAGAAAAAGAAGTAGAAGTAGAGTTAGAGGTTCCAAATAAGGAACAAGAAAAAGAGAAAGAAATTCAAAATAAAGACAACACAGTTGAAGTAGATAAAGAATTAAATCAAGAAGAAGAGGAACCTTATGTGGCTCCACCACCTTATGTTCCTCCAATTCCGTTTCCAAGAAGACTTATGAAAAACCGAATGGACAAACAATTCACGGAAATTTATAATATGTTATCCAAAGTAAATGTAAATTTACCTTTGCTTAATGTTATTAAAAATATTCCAGCTTATGCAAAGTTTTTCAAAGATCTTCACTCTAAGAAACACAAGTTTGAAAACAACGAAAAGATTGTTGTTTCTGAAAACGTCAGTTCTGTTTTACAACCCGAATTACCACCTAAGTTGAAAGACCCAGGTAGCTTTAATATCCAAGTTTCCTTGGGAGACTCTAAAAAGATGAAAGCAATGCTAGATTTAGGAGCGAGTATTAACTTGATGCCTTTCTCGGTCTATAAACAATTAGGTCTAGGAGAACTAAAACCCACTAATATGCAATTACAATTAGGCGATCGCTCGGTTAAATATCCCTTGGGTATAGTGGAAGATATCCTAGTTCGGGTTGATAAATTAATCATACCGATAGACTTTGTGGTTCTTGAGATGGAAAGGAAGATATGCACTAATAATGAAGTCCCAATATTGTTAGGCGGACCATTTATGGCAAGCGCTAATACAATGATAAATGTGAAAAATGGTAAACTCACAATGTCGGTCCTAGGTGAAAGCAGTTGAAATTTACGTGTTTGATGCTATGAATAGACCTAGTGACATGAGTGCTTGTTTTTCAATTGATGAGATTGAAAATTATCAACGAAACTTTTGAAGAAGAGCAAGATTATGAGAGAGATAGATTTATTGTCTATGATGATAGCCCTATTCCTCCCATAAAAATTGACATTGAGGAAATTGAAGAGAAATAGAGAAGAAGAAAAGATTAGAAAAGAAAAGCTAGAAGCTAGTAAAAAGAAAGATGAAAAAAGAAATAAAGGTAGAATCGAAATTAATTACGATGAGTCAAAGAAAAGAGTTGAAGAAAGTTATGAAATTAAAGAAGATGAAGTAGAGATTCTAAAATCTCTCTTTGAAATTGAGATTGAAGATATTAAGGAAGAAAAACAAGAAGAGAATAATGAGGCTAAAATAAAAGAAACAATTAAAGCGAGAAAATTCGAATTTATGCCTTCCATTAATTCTCCCAAAGTCGAAGAATTAAAACCATTACCATCCCACTTAAAATATGCATTTTAGGGAAGGTAACACTTTACTGTTATTATAGCGTGAGACTTATCGGAAAAACAAGAAGAAAGTTTGTTAAAAGTTTTATGGACACATAGAGAAGCTCTAGGATGGTCTTTAGGCGACTTAAAAGGAATTAGTCCTCTGTGTATGCATAAAATTCATTTAGAGAAGGTAGTAAACCTTCTAGAAAAGCAGAAGACTTAACCCACACATGGAAGAAGGCTGTTAGGAAAGAAGTTCTTAAGCCTTTTAGATGCGGGTATAATTTACCCTATATCGGATAGTAAATGGGTTAGTCTGTCCAAGTAGTTCCTAAAAGTCGAGGAATTCTTGTTGTCAAAAATGATAAAGATGAATTAGTCCCTACAAGGACTATCAGTTATAGAATGTGTATCGATTTGCGTAAATTAAATGCGGCAACAAGGAAAGACCACTTTCCTTTGCCATTTATTGACCAAATTCTTGAAAGATTAGCGAGGCCATGAATACTATTGTTTTCTTGATGGTTTTTACGGGTATAATCGGATCCATGTTGCACTGAAGACCAAGAGAAAACAACATTTATGTCCCTTTGGTACTTTTGCCTTTAGGAGAATGCCTTTTGGGTTGTGTAATGCACGGCTACTTTTCAAAGATGCATGATTTCTATATTTTCAGACTTAGTTGAAAGATGCGTAGAAGTTTTCATGGATGATTTTTCGGTTTTCGGAAATTCTTTTGATCCTTGTTTAGAAAACCTTACATACGTCTGAAAAGATCTTTGCGAAACTAATTTAACTTTAAGTTGGGAGAAAAGTCACTTCATGGTAAAACATGGAATTGTCTTAGGGCATGTTGTTTCAAATAAAGGAATTGAAGTTGACAAAGCTAAAATTGAAGTTATTTCACAAACCCCTCCCCTTCAGTTAAAGGAGTTCGAAGTTTTCGGGTCATCTTTGGTTTTTATCGTAGATTTATAAAGACTTTTCCAAAATCATGAAACCTCTATGTAATTTGTTAGCAAAAGATCTGAGTTTATTTTTGATAAAGAATGTTTGGAAGCTTTTAATTTATTAAAAGAAAAGTTGACTCTTGCCCAATCTTATCCAGGCCTGATTGGTTGGTCACTTAAAATCAAATGTGTGATGCATCAGTTTTGCAATTGGAGCCGTGTTAGGACAAAGGGTAGATAGAAAGCCTCATGTGATCCATTATGCTAGTAGAACTCTAAATGATGCTCAATTGAATTATACCACTCTTGAAAAGGAATTTTAGCGATGAGTATATGCTTTAGAAAAATTTAGATCATATTTGCTAGGATCAGTGATAATCTTTTCGATCATTCAAATTAAAATATCTCTTAAGCAAGAAGGATGCTAAACCAAGATTAATTAGATGGAA
>JABEVN020002055.1:0-22726 GCA_013146195.2 Codonopsis lanceolata | reverse complement strand
GATGTTAGCTTGATAATATGTTTTACAAGCTTAATAGAACATATTGAACCATGTGATGAATTTTAATCATGAATTGAATGTTATGATTGGTATGATGACTTGGATGATATTATGCAAAGATGGCTAAATTATTCTAAGTTGCATTGTTAATTAGTTTGTTGGGTTTATATGAGTATATTGAACATTGGGATTGTGGTTTTGGGCGATAGTTATGAACATAGGGGGTTGAAGCCTAAGCTTCTAATCCTTGAATTTTCGGAAAACTTAGATTGAACTCAACGGAGTTAACCTTTGGGTTAGTATGAATCCTAGGAACTATAATTTTAAGTCCTACGAATTTTGGGTAGAATTCATGGAGGTCGAGCCTCCAAGAGTTTTGAAGTGTGTGAAGCACACTTGATTATGAAGCTTATATGATTCTCGGTTATGATGTTTATGCTAGTTGTGGATGAATTGCATGACTAGTTTGATAGTAGAGTGTTTACCTACTTGTTTTGAGCATATGAGTATATATTACTTGTGCTTGGGTTTAAGTCCATGGCGTCGGTTTGGTTGAGTCTTTGGTGGGGCGATACATCGTCTTCACGAATTATGGGATTCGTGATCGCGATGATCGCCGTGCAGGCTACCACACCCCTCCATCGATGGCCACGGTGGGGAAGTAGTTTATCTTAGTTGTAGTAATACACATGACTTTGATAACTATGGAACTCGGCGGAGGCTGTCTCGGGGACGTCGATATCTACGAGAGGATATCGAGGGCACATAAAGGTTTTGCACGTGTTTTTGCGGGAGGACAGCGGAGGAATTTGGGTAATGGTATCATATCCCTTATACATGAATTGTTTCACAAGTGCTTAAGTGAACAACGTGCTTGGTGAATTGGATATGATATGATGTTTGTTTTGGTTTCTTACATGTTATACTTAATAGATAACATATGGATTAATGTTGTAAGCATGTATGCTATCACATGAGTATTATTGGAATGTGGTTTTATGCCAAAGGTATTAATCATTA
Organism: Codonopsis lanceolata; assembly: GCA_013146195.2. Taxonomy (NCBI): domain Eukaryota; kingdom Viridiplantae; phylum Streptophyta; class Magnoliopsida; order Asterales; family Campanulaceae; genus Codonopsis; species Codonopsis lanceolata. The sequence goes on along the minus strand of JABEVN020002055.1, from coordinate 21,706 downwards.
TTGTTAAGTTTGTACGCCTTGACATGAATAGTATGGGAAGGCAATGTTATAATGATAACATGAGTTACTGTTGTTAAGCTAATATGCTTTATCATGAATATTATTCGGATATGGCATTTTGTTAAAAGCAGGAATTATTGTTGTTAAGTTTATATGCCTTTACATGTAACCCATCGGAAGGCTATGTCATATCAATAACAAGAATTATGATCGTTAAGCATATAATTGTCTTGACATGGATTTTAGTGAGATGTTATACTACAATGATAACATGTTTTATTAATGTTGAGCATGGATGCCATAACATGATTTTATATAAAGTTATTTCATGATGATAGCATGATGTAATTTATGATTGAGCATTATGCCATGATAGGAAGTTACGGTTAGTAACTTACTAAGTCTTGTGACTTACTTTTATTTGTTGGTTGTTTTCCCTAGATCCGAGCCGAGCGTGCGGATCCAAGTAAATCAAGAAGATTGCGTTGATGAAGTATTATTTCTGGCAAGGTTGCTACTTAGATAGATTATTTGTTTTTGGTGAGGACGTGGGGAAAGATGAAGTTATGTAAACTTCATGTTGGGGTAGCAACCTAAATGTGAATTGTGTTATTTGTAATTATGTTGTTTAGCTTATTCTTTTGGTAGCCGACAAGTAGAAGTCGTGGCCGGATGTTTATTTATGGTTATATCTCCATATGTTTTTCTCGGTTGTTAGTACTTATAAATGTTAGTACTCATGTTGTTGGTAGCCGACCGGTTTTAGTCGCGCTTTGGTTAATTGGTGATTATGTTAGCATGTTAAATTGCTAGTTAAATATTATGTTTGTACTCCCCATGTTTTTAGCCGTTGAGTTGTTAGACTAGAGTCTTAGACTTAGTGTAATGTTGGAGTTCGACCGTATTTCGCCGATGACTTGGTTTATTTTATGCTATATATTGAATTGCATAACAGTGAGTTTGTTCTACGTGCCCAATGTTGCGCACGCGAAGTCGAAGTTTTTGGACCGAGAGATTAATCATCTCTTTGGTTGTTTTAGTTTGAGCTTGTTAGCTCAGCGCCCTTGTTTATTTCATTTGCTTCCGCATGTGTTTTAAGTTGTCGGTGTATCGCCGTTATGGCCCTACCCATTATTTTACTTGTGTATTGCGGTGTATCGCCGTTATTTGGCCCTACCCATTATTCTTGGCGGCACGACCTTGGGATATTTGTACGACCTTGGGATTTCGCCTTGGGATCCTGCCGGTCTCGCCACAATTGTTATTGTCTATATATTTTTTTGTGCGCACTTATTATTTTTTTCAAACTTATGCGATTTTTTTTTGACATATATATTTTCTCGATTTGATTTTTTGATTTTTTTTTGACGTGGGCGACTCCACAATTCAAGAATGCAAAAACCGGCAGGTCGATCGTGCTTAAGTGTCCCGAAAAAACTATATGCATTCTAACGTTGGCTTATGCGGGGTAGGTCGGCCATGGTGTAGGGTAACAGCTCGAATATATTTATATGCGTGCACGTGTGTGCGGTATCTAGAAAACAAGAAAGCCTTTATTTATTTTACGTATATGTAACGTAAAAATAGAACGCTTATGGCCCTGCCTTGCGTTGCTTGTGTGGATTTTCTCGGCTTGTTTAGTTTGAGCGCGAGCAAGCAAGCACATCACATTAAGAAATAGAAAGAAAAGTGGGGAAACTATCTATCCCTATTAATTACAAATTTTGGTCCTATGCCCCCAAAATAAAATGACATAATGAATGCCGAGATGTACAAATATACGTATTTACGATTCTGAGAATAAAGTGAAAAGAGAAATGTCGAAAGAAATAAATGAAAGAAAATAGAGCTAAGTAAAGCTCTCAAATTTTGTTGTGTCGCTTGCCGAATTTATTTGTAAAATATATAATATATATATATATTTTCTTTTTTTTTTTTGATTTTTCGAATTTTTTTTTTTATGTATATATATATATAATAGTGTTTGAAGGCTTTTGATTGGCCAATGCAGCGGCGTTGTATGCTCGGCCACACCCTATTCGAATGCTTTTGGGGTATCAATGGAGTTTCCAAAATATACTTAGACCGTCTTATATACATATATATATATTTTGAATTTTCGATTTTTTAATACCCTCGAACATGCATGATATCTGAACGAGCGCTGCCGGATGGAGGATCATATCCACAAATATAGCCACGGCCAGAATGGGAACTCTTTATTGAAATGCGTAAATTAATATAACGAGCATATTGCAGCCAAAAAAACAAAGAAAAGCCAAAAAGGTTTTATTTTATGAGTCTAGCCCTCCATTTTAAAAATAAAACAACTCCCCAGAGTCGCCAACGTGAGGTTCTCGGACGTGCTCCGCGCCCGCGCCCTTGGATAGGTGCGTGACGCGCGGATGCGCGGACACCACCGCCTCGCTCCACCCTCCCTTGTTTAGGGAAGACGAAATCCAAAGTGCGAGAGGAGTGTCGTCTATATTAGCACGTTGGAATGTGCCTCGGTTGCCTCGAGTGGATTTTGTATCCAAAATGGGAACTAAAGGTTTTCATGTCGTTATCCCTTATTTCGTGGATAATGTGATATGGGAATGCATTACCTTTCCATTCTCATTCTCCCTTTTTTCTCGGGGATAATAGAAGTGCAAGAAAAGATATTGCGACGCCCCACTTATGGATTTATTAAAATGGCCTTATGGCCCAATCGGATCGCTATGGGAGCTATGGGTTTCCGCATCAAGTTATCCCTTGTTTAGGGATACCAGGATATGGGAATACATCACTCTCCATTCCCGTATCTCCCTTTTTGGGAGAACAGAAAGTGCAAAGAGGGAATGTTGCGTGGCCCCACCGATCGAAAGTTTTAGAGTCGCCACCTTTATTTTAAGGCAAAAATAAAGGAAAACCAAGAGAAAACCAGATTTTAGAAAACGGGTTCGGGGCTAAGTTACGAGTTGGGAAGGTGCTAGGCACCCAACTCGCCCTTCGTCTCAAAGCGCTTGGTCGAAATATGCTCATTGTTATATTAATCTAGCAAATAAATAAGGTCTTATTTTGACAAGGGAAAATTAAAGCAGATACATTCGTGGCTACATTATTTACAGACTCGCAGCCGCCTCCTTCCAATAATTACAAACACATTTAAGAATATTTGGCCATTATAACGGCTCTTTTACATAATTTTTCCTAATCTAATCCGGGCAGCACAACGGCTTATATTGGCTACATTGTGCCGGATTTAAAATACAACTTTTTAAAAATAAATAAAAGAAAGAAAATACAAAATAAAATAAAATACGCTCTTAAAGGTATTACCTTTTAGAGCGGTGGTGTGCTCGCTCTGTCCTCTGCGGGAGAGGGAGTCTTTTTTTGTTTTGAATTGAACTGGACTGGATTTGAACTGGATTTGATTGAGGTTTTGAGGCTGGGGCTAGTCAACTCGGGCAGAGTGACAACTTTATTTGGGTAGGTTTTGGCCTTTTTAGTTGAGCGGAACCTAGACTTAAGTTTTGACTTTTTTTAGCTCGTTACCCGGGCAGAGTAACAGCAGGGTATATATTTATGTGTATTTTTGTGTGTGCGTGTTTATGTATTTATGTGTGTGTGCCGAGAGAGAGAGGGAGTATACTGTGTGTGCGCGAGGGAAATAGGGGGACAGGGCGGCTGTGAGAGTTATTTTGGGAGAGAGAGTTAGTGCGCTGGGAGTGAGGGAATTGAGAGAGAAATTGTGAGAGACAATTGAGAGAGGGAGTGGGCCGCCTAATATGAGAGAGTGATTGTGAGTGAAATTTTTTTTTTGTGAGAGTCCGGGAATTCCAGAGGGCTGGGAGTGAGGGAGTATTTATATGGGAAAATTGGGGACCAAGGCGGGCAACCGGCGACTCATGTTTTCTTTTTTCTTTTGTTTCCTTTTTCTTTTCGTTTTCTTTCGTTTTTGTTTTTGTTTTTCTTTCTTTTGTTTTGTTTTTTTTTTCTATTTATCTTTTCTCTTTTTTTTTGTTTCTTTTTCATTTCTTTTTGTTTTATTTATCTTTTCTTCGTATCTTTATTCCTGAAACATACAAGAGATAATTAGTAATTCATTTTGCAATATTTATTGGACAATATAAAATAGGGGTACGAATTTGGGGTGTCTACAGCAGGATATTGCGCCAGTTCGGGAGAGAGCAGCTTATCCCTGACCCGACCCATCCTGTATATATGGAGGCGGATAATAATAACAGGGACCTGGGTACCACTATCCAGGGAATGTGGCAGCGGGATTTTGATAGGCTGGAGGTGGCCTATTTATCTTCTGATTATATGCTCCTTTCCCACGAGTATTTATCATGGATCATGGTGGCTGCTGAGGGGTCGTCTCGCGTGATCAGGCATGGACTGAGGCGACTGCTGGGCCGTCACGTTGCTAGTGGCATAGATGCTCGCCTAATGGAAATAGGCGAGGACACTGATAGTTCGGGACTGGTTATCCCCAGGCCTTGCAAAAGGAATTCAGGCGGGTGCACAATCTTGGTTCCCGGACAGCTCCTGGACCAAATACAGTATGTCCTAGCAATACGACCCTCGGCTAAGAAATGCAAGCAGGCAGTACAGCCCTTGGGAACCAGAAATGGCTGTTCCTCCCCCTCAAACTGGTTGGGGCACGGCTTTCAAGAATGATGGCAACGAGCTCCCTCGACTGAGCAACGCAAGCAGGCAGCATAATCCTTAGGAGCTAGAGGAGGCTATTGCTCCTCCTCAACCTGGATGGGGCACCGCCCTTAGAAATGATGTGGCCGGTCCAAGTAACATAGCTGCCCAGAGAATGGGGATGCCGATGACGAAGAAAAGGATACTTCCGGGGGCCCTCATGCGGATGAGATTAGAGCTTCTTCTGCGCCTCACGGGAGGAGTATATGGGCCCGGCTGGGCGGACGCCGCAAGCACTGATGGACCACTTCGGGGCTTAGGATTAAAAAGAAGGATAGTTTTTGGGGGAACAAGGGGGGTAGGTGTAGCAAAATATTATGTACAAAGCAAATAATGCACAATCTAAATTTCTTTAGCAATTATTCCTAAGTTGCACCTTAGGACTTGTAATTTTAAATTTTAGTGTTTTATATGTGAGCTTTTTGTCGTGGTTTTATTTTCTCCTTTGTCAGTCAAGCCCCTCGTATGCTGAAGACTGGAGGTAGGATGCCGAGGATTCAAATGGTGCCTTCCCTCTCCTTTTTCTCCTCATTTGATTTTTCTTATATGCTCTAATTTTTGCCTAGGCTGTCCTTTCGGGTTTTCAACCTAGCGAGCCCTTATTTCTCCTTTTATTGTTTTTTTTTAATATATGCTCTAATTTTTGCCTAGGCCGCCCTTTCGGGTTTTGATCCTAGCGAGCTAGAGAGGGAAGCACCTGCTAGATAAGTTGGCTCAAGCATAATACCTTTTGAGCTTGTCAAGATTGAAGGGCTGAACGAGATCTCCTTCTTGGTTCGTGAGAAGTACGACACCTCATGACCGGATCTCTTTGACAATATACGGTCCCATCCACGGAGATTTCCATTTTCCCCTAGTATCAACATAACTAGGGGGTTTTTCTCGAAGTACGAGGTCCCCAACTTGGATGTCGCGGCCTTTGACTTTTTTATTGAAGGCCCGGGCTATGCGCCTTTGATATGCCCGGGCATGCTCCAAGGCTAGCAAGTGTCGTTCGTCGATTAGGGCTAATTCTTCAAATCACCCTTTGACCCAGTCAACTTCTGCTATGTCGGATTCCATCATTACTCTTAAGGATGGTATTTCAACTTCTATTGGAAGCACTGCCTCCATGCCATATGCCAAGGAGTAAGGGGTAGCCCCAGTGGGTGTGCAGATCGAGGTGCGATAGCCCCATAGGGCTAGCGGCAATTTTTCTGGCCAGTCTCTTCCTGTGTTAGCCATTTTTCTGATGATATTTTCTAGTGTTTTGTTGGTTGCTTCAACGACATCATTGTCCTGCGGCCGATAGGGGGAGGATTTATGCCTTTGGATCTTGAATTCGTCGAGTAGATGATTCACGTCCCCTTCAAAATGCATGCCGTTGTCGGAGATTATTGCGAAAGGCACTCTGTATCGATATATTATGTTGGTCTGGATGATTTCAGACACCTTTCGAGCATTCAGGATTTTATAGGAAGAGGCCTCCACCCACTTTGTGAAGTAATCGACGGCTACTAGGACATATTCATGGCCATTGGATCCCTTCGGGTGAATTTAGCCTATGACGTCGATCCCCCATGTTGAGAAGGGCCAGGGGGCTGTAGAGTTATATAAGACGTGCGGGGGCACGTGTTGCAGATTTGCAAAACTCTGGCACTTGTTGCAATGATGCACCCATCGAACATAGTCGGTTTCAAGCGTACTCCAATAGTATCCCTGTCGGATGACTTTCTTGGACAACATATGGCCATTCATGTGGGGTCCGCAGGTACCGCCATGTAGCTAATCCATGATTTGCTCAGCTTTGGCCTGATTGACGCATAATAAATTAAGACCTTGATAGTGCCTTTTGTATAGGCTGCCACCGCTGAATACAAATTGTGAGGCCCACCTCCGCAAGGAGACTTTCCCTCTTTTGTCAAGGCCGGGAGGATAGATTTCTTTCTGAAGCAGACTTAGGATATTAGCGTACCAGGGCTCGTGATCTGCTTCAGGGGCTGCACTAATTTTGAAGCAGTATGCCGGGGTGACCCTTTTCCCAAGTAAAAAAGGTTGAACTTGGGTTTCTGTGGGAATTTGGACCAACAATGCTAGAGTGGCAAGTGCATCGGCAAATTGATTTCTATCTCATGGCAGATAGTGGAACGAGATAGAATCAAATCGGGCGATAAGTGCTATTAATTTGGCATGATAAAGTTGTAGCCTGGGATCTTGGGTCTTCCATTTCCCTTCGACTTGATTTATAATTAGAGCTGAGTCTTCATAGACTTTGCGATCTTTGACTCCCCTTTGGAGAGCTTCTTCTAGGCCAGCAATACAGGCTTCATATTCAACTGTATTGTTTGAGCACTCGAACTCCAACCATATGGCCAGCGGAGTATGACAATCGACCAGATCGATTAACAAGATTCCTATGCCAAAGCCTTTTTTATTTGCAGTTCCGTCAAAGAACATATGCCAGTTGGTGTCATGGTCAGTAATTTCCAAGACACCTTCGCCTGGGAAGTCAGGCTCAGTCGTATCTTCAGCTTTTAAAGGTAGATCGGCTAAGTGGTCTGCGATTACGTTGCCCTTGATAGATTTGAGTGTGACATAGATTATGTCAAACTCGTTGAGAAGAAAGGACCACTTGGCCAGTCGGCTGGAAAGTGACGACTTACCGAAGATGTACTTTATAGGATCCATCCGGGAGATGAGGTTGATGGATCGTCCTTGCAGGTAGGTCTTGAGCCTTTGAGTGGCCCAGACTAGACCGGTGCATCTTTTTTCTAGCGCTGAGTAATTTAGCTCGCTTCCTTGCAGCTTCTTACTTATGAAGTATATGACATTTTCAATGTAGAAATTTTCTTTCTCTTGGGCGAGCATAGCCCTTACTGACGTGTCTGTGACGGTCAAATATATGAGGAGAGGTTTATGTGTATGGGGCAGAGCTAGCACAGGGGGATTGGTAAGGTAGGCTTTTATTTTTTCGAAGGCTAGCTAGCACTCGTCCCTGCACTTGGTCAAGAGATTTTCTTTAGGATTTGGAAGAGGGGCTCACATGTGGTTGTCACCGCTCTGATAAAACGATCGATAACCGATACCGCATCGGCCTAGGAAGCCTTTGACTTCAGTTGGAGTTTTTGGCCGCGGCATCTATAGGATGGCCTTGATCTTTGCTGGCTCGATTTCGATGCCTTGCTCGGTCACCAAGAATCCCAGGACCTTGCCTTTGGTAACCCCAAACGTACATTTGGTGGGGTTAAGCTTCATTTGGTGCTTCCTTAACCTTTCGAAGAATTTTTGAAGGTCTTTGATATGGGCACCGTTGACATCGCTATAGTACACGATCATTTCATCAACATAGACCTCCATTTCTTTATGGATCATGTCGTGGAAGAAAGTGGTGGCAGCCCTTTGATAAGTAGCCCCGACATTTTTTTAGCCCAAACAACATGACATTGTAGCAGTAGGTCCCCCAAGGAGTAGTGAATGAGGTCTTCTCCTGGTCCTCTGCTGCCATTTTGATTTGTTTGTAGCCCAAAGATGCCGCCAACGGCGATCTCGACTTTGTGAGCAAGAATCTGCCGCCTACCACAATATCAATATTGGGTAGAGGGAAGTCATCTTGGGCGACGCCTTGTTGAGGTCGCGAAGTCTACACGCTCCCGACCTTCCCGCTGGGCTTGGGAACTACTATGTGACAGCCAGATTGGGTATTCAACAACACGAATGAAATTGACGCGCAGCTGCTTCATGATTTCTTCTTTGACTTGTAGTGACCATTCCGGCTTAATTCGACAGAGCTTTTGCTTGATCGGCCGAGCATCCAGATATATGGGGATCCGGTGTTCGACTATGGCTGGGTCCAGCCCCGGCATATCTTCATAGGACCATGGGAAGATATCTACGAACTCTTTGAGGAGGTCAATGAGTGCTACCCTTTTAGGGCCTTGTAGGTAGCTGCCGATTTTTATTTCATTGATTTCATTGTCTAGCCCCATATTGATGATGAACAAGTCTTCAGTTGCTGCTGAAGAATGATGTTGTTCTGTAAGACCCCGATTCCCGGTTAGCTTGACTTGCGTGCAATAGTCGCATTTCTTCCCCTGTTGACTGCCTGACTGGTTTGTGAGATAGTCTAGATATGTGTGGGAGAACATATTAAGACCAAAATACTTTTAAGAGATGCCATTTTGTTGTTGACTTGCTAAAGTCACAAGTCGTAACTCGACGATAGTCGAAATGCAACGCGATTGAGAGTTTACTCGGGTTTTGGGTTCCTGACCTCGATTTGGTCTTAGATCTTTACATTATGATTGATTAACATGTTTAGATGTGTTATACTTCTAGTTGGATGTATTCCTTAAGTCTTGTGATGTTTTGACGCTTCGAGGATAGTAATCGTCCTTATCGCGTAGTTTGAGATTGAGCTGTGTGAACGTCTCGTCTTTAGGGAGTTCTTTTCTCCTATCTAATTTTCATCAACTGAGAGGCATTTAGGCCTATTCTACAGCCTTTTGAAGTGTTTATAATCATGGGTTGTTGCTCATCAGTTTGTGGTTTCATTCGACGTTTCGTTAGCAAGTTGTTACGCCTTGCGTCGGTTTCGCTCCGAGTTGTTTCGGGTGTTGTTTATGGGAGTTTAGACCAACTTTGAAAGTGATTTGATACTTGTGTGGTTTAGCCAAGTGTTTGAGGACTTTAAGGGTTCAATTATAGGCCATTTCGAAGCTTTAAGGCTTGCGGTTGCATGCGGGAAGGACTGGACACGAACAAGATTTTACAAAACTCACCAAGGGCATAAAAGAGACCAAAGCAGTCGCATGGTATGGCACCATGTGAGCGCATCCTCCTTCGATCAGTCTACTCCCTGTTTTGATGTTTTGAAGTGCAATTCCTATTCTACCCTCACTAAACCCCCTCTAAACCCTTCCTAACCCTCATACTTAGTCCGAAGGATGTCCTAACATGTTTGGGTAGTTAATTAAGGTTTGATTAGGGGTTAATTACATCTAACAATCATTAATTGTACCATGGAATTCCCAATTGTGCCCTTTCTTATTGTGGAAGTATAAATAGACTAACCCTTCACAAATTCGACCAATTCTCCTCATTTCCTCCTTCTTCTTCATACGTATTATAGAGAAAGAGTTGGGGCTCCATGGGGGCTTTGAAGCCCTAGCTTCTTCTTCCTCAAATCCATGGAGATCCGACCGTTAGATCGCCTCCAAACTTGAGATTCTTGAAGCTCTCGACGAGTAGAACGACTTCACCGTTCGGATTTCGATTCTTTTAAGTTTTCACTCAAGCTAGGTAAGCTACTAGACTCCTTCTTCTATTGATTTTGTGCTCATTGACCCTAAGGAAAACAAAGATGCTTGCTATTTGAGGTCAATGAGTACACAAGCATGTTGTGTGTGATTTTATTTTGATTTTTGGATTTTTGATGGGTGAACTTGTTAGAAGCATGAATATGATGCTTTCTATGTTTAATGGAGTCTATGAATGAACCTCATTTTGTAAGTTTGGACCTTGAGCATGATAGCCATGAATTCCTAAAACCTAGGGTTTGACTATATGTTGATGTAGCAAATGGGTTCTTGATTATATGAATGATTTTTGATTATGAGTTGTTGGAATCACACATGTTATGGGTTTAAGGTTTGGAAGTATACTTGATGAATCTTGAATTTTGATTGTAAGCATGAAAGATGAATTTTTACAATGGATTACATGTTTGAATGTTTCGTTTGACTTTTAAGAATAGAGTTGACTTTCATGTATATAAGAGTATGTTGATATCTAATTCATGAACCTTTGGTTGTGAGCATGAATAATGAATTATCATTTTGAAATACATGATTAAAATGTAATGTTTGACTTTATTGGGTGAGTTGACTTTTATGCAAATAAGAGTATGTTGGTCAACTATGATTCATGAATTGAAGGTTATGAACATGTTAGATGAATTTACATGTTGGTTATGAACATACTAGATCAATTTACATCTTGGTTAGATAAATGAATATTTTGAATGAAGGCATACTTGATTAAATGCTAACTTGAGATACATGCTTGAAATGTGATGGTTGACTTTAAATGTTAAGTGTTGACCTATGAACCATGTTTTGGGGTTTTTGTTGGGAAGGTATGGATTGTTGGGTTGCACAATGTTGCTAACCTTGAGAACTTAGCCATGAACATTAGCTAATGAATAATAGGAGGGCTATGATGCAAATAGCTTATATGCCTTCAAATTTGAAAAGAGTAGAAATGACTCGACGGAGTCGATTATGGATTTATATGAACATAGAGAACTACATATTGAAATCCTACGGAATTTGGGGTAGTTTTGATGGAGGTTAAGCCTCCGAGCATTTTCAAGTGTATAAAGAACACTTGGGCATTAGAGACTTAATATTATTACTCTAATGTGTTTATGAGTTAGTTAATTAGCATAGAAATGCATAACTATGTGAGTTAAAGGTAAATATCTACTTGATTGGATTAGTGCGGTGTGTCATACTTTTCCTTTGGATGAGCATGCAAGTATATATTACATGTGCTTGTGTTTGAGTCCAGCTGGCGGTTTTTGGTTTGAGTTTTTGGCGGGACGATGCATTGTCTTCACGAATTGTGGGATTCGTGATCGCAATGGATCGCTGCACCGGGTTTGTACACACCCGTCCATCGATGGCCACGGTGGGGATGTAGCTGATCATTGCTAGAGTAATACACCTACCTTTGATAGATATGGAACCCGAACGGGGATTGTTTCGGGGACGTCGATACCACGAAAGGGTTATCGAGGACACGTTTATTTCCGCAGGAGTTACACGCTGGAAATGGAAAGGAAAATCATCTTCTCTCTCTTATGTGGTTTATTTTACGAGCACGTATATGAATTGTTGTGCTACGTGGTTAATAACATGATTTACATGAGATGATGATTAATTGATGAAACGTTATAATATAAATATAACATGCTAATGAAATGATTATTTTTAGAATATGATGTTATACGAAAAATATAACATGTTGTTCATGATTAGAATGGAAACAATAGTCTCCCATATATGAATTATTATATGAGTTAGGTTAAATGAAGATTTATGCGACTCATGGTATAATTGGGTTATGTGGTTGGTGGTTTGATGAGAGTTTAAATGTGGAAATAAAATACTACACATTACGGAATTTAGAATCATAATCTATTGATATGATTTATTTCATGATAATTTATGAAGAACTATGTTCTATGTGACTATGGTTGGATTTGGTTTGTGTTGAGAATCATACCAAGAAATTATATATCATAAGTATGACATGAGATGTACATGTTTTATTTGAGCATAATGTCATGCCATGACATTGCATCTTTAGTAGCTTACTAAGTCATTATGACTTACTCGTTTGCTTTGTTTTCCTTATATTCGAGCCGAGCTAGTAATTCGAAAGAAACCGCTGAGCCTACGATAGAAGTGTAATTTTTGTGAAGGTTGCTACTTTTAATTTATTTATGTAGCCTTGGTTTTTGGAAAGGACGTTTGGGAAGTGAAGTTATATAAAATTCACTTTGGGTAGTAAGACTTGTGTTATTGAGTTGGTGCTTGTATTTGTTTAATTAGTACTTGGTTTTTGTGAGCCGACAAATGTTAGTCGAGCCATGTTGTTTAATTACATATTTTATTCATCTCAAGTTTTGTTATATTGTTGGTTATGTTGTACTCCGGCATGTTTAGCCGTTGAGTGTGTAGACTAGAGTTGTAGACTTAGTTAATGTTGTGTTCTGACTGTAACGTCGCCGATGACTTGGTTATAATATTGTTTATAAAATTGTGACAGGGAGTTTGTAGTACGTGCCCAATGTTGCGTCACGTGCGTCGAATTTTTGGGCCGAGAGATTTACTATCTCTTTGGTTGCTTTGTATTTTGAAGCTTGTTAGCTCGGGTCCATTTAAGTTATTCGCTTCTGCATATGTTGAGTCGTTGGTGTATCGTTGTTATAGCCTTACCCTTTGCTTGTTGTTTTGTGTGTTTTGGCGACACGACCTTGGGGTCTCGTATTGGGATCCGGGTCAGGTTGTCACAGTTGGTATCAGAGCTATTGGTTAGTTGTCTGCCAGGATAGGTTCATTGGCCTAGTTTGGGGATTGGTTTTGTGTGATTTGTTGTATCTTAACGTCGAGAGTTATTGTATGTTAAGATGTTTGAAACCAGAATGGGTGTTAGCACTAGTAGAGGTGCCGGTGTTGATGAGTATAAGGCAATATTAGTAGTATCTATGATTGAGAATCCACCGGAGAATTGGTGGCAAATATTATGAGATTTTGGTTCAATATTTAGAGATGTTCACGGAGTTAGCTCATTAGAGTAGAGTACTTAGTACCGGATGAGACTAGGAAGACTCCATGAATTGTGAAAGAGTTAAGGATTAAGGATAAAATATTATAGGCCATTTATTCTATTATAGCTTGCGGATTATCGAGGGGCTGTGGATTGTACTTATGAGAAAAAGTTAGATATCAAGGAATGCACTCGAGAGAGGACCTCGGGGATGGTTAAGGATTATGATGAGTTAGAAGGCAGTTAGTACCTCATAAAGTTGTGTAGAAAAATCCGTAGTCTAGTAAGCGGAGTGATGCTTTTACCTATAGTCATAAATGACGAAGTGATGAATCGATGTGTAAATTTTGTTTGGAAGATAAAACACCGAGCGAAGGTGTTGGGGTTGTACAGGCTAGTGTTTTGCTTGTGGTGGTGATCACATTAGAAAGGATTGCCTTAAGTTGAGGATTTACGTCTCTAGGAGTGCTAATAAGCGGTCTAGTGACTCTCAGTGAAGGTGATTATAGACGACCTAGAGTTTGAGGTTGTGTACGCGTGTGGCGGTAGGCCATTGCGGAGTTTTGAGACCTACCTGAGATAGGAGGTAATTCCTTATACGGATATTATGGTTATTATTATCGTTATTATGAGTACACGTTGTATCAGTAGCTCATATGCATTCATACATGCATTACATTGTATGTTGAGATCTATGCATGGTTGGTTTCCTCGGTTTAATGATATGGTCGAGGAGGATATCCCGGTATGGGAATGGTTTAGGGTTTTGGTTGAATTTTGATTTGTCGGTAGGCAATTGCAGTATACGGAGCAATCTGGTTTGTTAGAAACCGTAATTTCCAAGAGAATATTCTCTTAGCTCACGAGCTTGTCTATCGTATTGATACGAAGGTTAGAGGGGGTAATGCGGTTTTTAAATTTGATATGTCCAAAGCTTACGATAGATTGGAGTGGGACTTTCTTATTCGGGCTTTGAAAGCTATGGGGTTTAATTCAGCGAATTGTGATATGGTATATCGAATTTTAGCTAACATTTGGTATTCTGTTCGAGTTAATGGGGAGTCATGTGGTTTTTTCCAATCGTCTAGAGGAGTGCGGCAAGGTGATCCCCTTTCCCCGCTTCTTTTTATATTGGCTCAGGAGGTTTTATCGTTCAATATCAACCGCGCGATTCAAATGGGTATGATCCTTCCTTATCATCATGGTCGGGGAGGAGTCCTGGTGTCTCATCTTTTATATGCGGACGATATGCTGGTTTTCTGCAATGCTTCCAAGCGTTCGTTGCTGGGTTTGCGGACTATTCTTTTGAAATACGAGAGCTCTTCAGGTCAGTTGATTAATGTGCCGAAAAGCGGATTTTATGTTAGTAAGAACTGTAGTAATAGAGTGGTTCGTCAGATTTCTGGGTGGTCTGGTTGTTCTAAATTTTTTTGGCCTATGTGTTATCTTGGAATTCCTTTGTTTAAGGGTAGATTGAAGAGTTGCTATTTTGAGAACCTTATGACTCGGGTGCTTGCAAAGATAAATGGGTGGCGGTCTAGACTAATATCTTTTGGTGGCAAAATTACTTTGGTCAAGTTAGTGCTCTGCAGTATTCCTATTTTTTCTCTAGCTTCGACTCCGGTGGCAAAGTTGATTCTTGCTCGTATAGAGAAAGCCATTGCTGAATTTCTGTGGAGTGCCAAAGGGGAACACCGTATGCATTGGTCGAGTGGCACATGATGCGTAGTCCTTTGGGTGAAGGCGGTCTAGGCATCCGATCTCTCAGAGTTATGGAGTCGATGCCGCTTCGCATGGAATGCCATGTATGGACACTCTCTATGGGCGCAATTTTGTTGACATAAATATGGGATTGATCAGCCTTCGGTTAGGAATCTTCTTGGTCTTTGCCTTGGCGTTCTATTATGAAGCATATGGATCATATTCAGGATTGCAGTCGTTGGATTGTTGGTCGGGGAGATGTTTCTTTTTGGAAGGATAATTGGTGTGGATCGAAGTTGGTTGGTCCGTTACACATGAGCCGAAATCTCACGATTCGAGGCGGTATGCCGTTCTTGGAGGATACATTGCTCTCTTATTCCCAGTTCTCTTCATCAGGAAGTTTGGCGGCTCCATTTAATTAGCGAACTGATAAACCGTTTGCACTCTCGCGATGGTTGCTTTCGTGCTTAAACTTCTGCGCAGTATCATCGCGAGAAAAAATCGGTGTTGGTATGGGCTCAACGGGTGTGGCAACCTTGGATTCCGTTGAAGATTAGTGCATATGCTTGGCGGCTGTTCCATAATGTGACGACCCGACCCGGATCCCAAGACGAGACCCCGAGGTCGTGCCGCTTGCAAAAAGACACATAACAAAAACAAGTAGCAAATAGTGGGTAAGGCCATAACGGCAGTGCAAAAACTTTAACACATGCGGAGCGTAATATAATTAAACGGTGGCTGAGCTAACAAGCTCAAACTAATACAACCTTAGAGATAATGAATCTCTTGGTCCAAAAATAAAATCATGTGACGCAACAATAAGCACATATAACAATTTATAAGCAATTATATAACAAGTCATTAGCGATGCTACGGTAGGAACCCAATATTAAACTAAGTCTACAACTCTAGTCTAACATGCCTTGGCTAAAACTATGATCGGATATCAAACATAATAAACAAACCAATACATGGTTAAAACAATTAAAGCATGAGCATCATAAATACATAAGGCACGACTAACACATGTCGGCTCTCAAAACATTAAGTACTAAATAACATAAGTACTAATAATCAAACACAACAAGTCTTGCTACCCCACATAAAGTTTATATAACTTTATGTCCAATAAATCCTTGCCAAAAGAAAAAGGTACTAAAATTTACAAGGTAGCAACCTCGTCAAAGCTTCACCAATCGCAACTTGACAATCACTTAGAACCACTTCGCACGGCGGATCTAGGAAAAACAATCAAAACAAATAGGAGTAAGTCATAAAGACTTCGGCAAGTTACTAACATAACTTCTCATCATGACATCATGCACAACAATAATAATTCATGTTATTGCATAATATACATTTCATAAATAATCATGTCAAGGCATTCATACTTAACAATCTTGAATATCATCTTATCAACAGGTATAACATTTCATTAATTCAATCAACCATCATTTCATATCATATCATATTCACGTAGCACATTATTCACATATAAGCACTCATGAGTCAATTCATACAAAGGGAGGTGATATCGTTACCCTTTTTCATGTCGCTCCTGCAAAAACATGTGCCAAACTTATGTGTCCCGATATCCCTTTTGTGGATATCGGCGTCCCGAGACATTTCCCGCTCGAGTTCCGATAGTTATCAAAGTCATGTTTCCATACTACAACTAAGATCAACTACTTCCCTACCGTGGCCATCGATAGAGGGTGTGTGCAATCGGCGCGGCGATCCATCAAAATCACGAATCTCACAATTCGTGAAGATGATATCGTCCGCCCCAAAGACTCAACAAACCGACTCAATTGGACTCAAACTTCAAGCACACGTAATTCATATTCATATGCTCAAATAAGTAGGCAAGTACTCTACAATCATCTAGTCATGCTTTTAATTCAAAACTAGCACATAATCACATTAGAGATAAATCAAGACTCTAATCATCAAGTGTTCTTCATACACTTTAAAATGCTTGGAGGCTTATCCTCCATTAATACTACCCCAAAATTCGTAGGACTTAGGCATATTATTCCTTAATGTCATACTAACCCAATGGTCAACTCCGTTGAGTCATAATCAATCTTTCAAAATTAGGGTATAGAAGCCATTGGCCTCAATACTCTCCTATGTCCATACTAACGTAATTAAATAGGTTACTAAGGTCATTAAACCCATAAAACCCCAATCAAACAATCAAGTATGAAACATAGAATCAAAGTCACAAACTAGGCATATACATTCTTGTCATTTCATCAAATATGCACCCAACACTTAAACAACAAGGTAGGGTGATTTATCATACATTATCACACATAAATAACATCCTAAACATGGTTTATAACCTGTTTATAATCTGATCATACAACTAAAAATGTAGCATTTAGCATATACGTGAACATAGCATCTCAACAAGTCTAACTATTTCATCAAACATGCTCCCAATGCTTAAACAACAAAGTAGGGTGATTTATCATACATTATCACACATAAATAACATCCTAAACATGGTTTATAACCTGTTTATAATATGATCATACCACTAAAAATGTAGCATTTAGCATATACGTGAACATATCATCTCAACAAGTCTAACTATTTCATCAAACATGCTCCCAATGCTTAAACAACAAAGTAGGGTGATTTATCATGCATTACTACACCTAAATGACATCAAAATCATGGTTTATAATATGTTTATAACATGTTCATACAACCAAAATTCATCATATAACATATTCTAGAACATGGCATCTCTACAAAGTCCTATGTGCTCTCATTGACCTCATATAGCAAGATTGTTTTCCCTAGGGTCAATGAGGCTAAAATAAATAATAAGAGATGTTGTAACTTACCTTAAACAAGCCCTACAAGAAGTACAAAACGTCCATGCAAGGGTGGGTATGTGTTCTCCTTGCCCTCCTCTTCACTTCTATGGTTGGGTTTTGGAAATGGCTTCTTCAAGACTTGGCCACCATTGATGAACACTCATGAAGCTTCAAGAACTCTCTATAACTTGTCTAAACTGATCAGCCACGAATTTGGAAGATGAAGACTGATTAGGATGGCTTAGTGGAGGTATTTGGTCATGCAATGGCTGAAGTGGGGTGGGAGAAGGTGTCCAATGCATTGCTTTGCATGTTGGAGGTCTTTCTTTGCCAAGTGTTGTACATGAATCCAAATCACTTAAAACTTGTCAAGCATGCATGAGAGGTTAGTTAGGACGAACTAGGGTGGGTTAGGTTGGGTTTGGGTGGGGTTTGGTTGGAAAAATTGGTGAGAATGCAGAAAATACCGTAATCTGCCCCATGACCCCTTGCGGTCGCATTGGTCATGAGTGATGCGAGCGCATCACTCTGGCATACTTATTATTTGCATTTTACTCCCTCGCAAGTTATAGGTCTTTCACCCTTGCACCCTCAAGTCCTCCAAAGCCCGAAATGGTATAGAATTCAACCTTAAAGTCCTCTAAAACATAACCAAAGCAAATAAATGATTAAACCTCAATCAAACAAGGCTAAGAACTTAGGAAAAACACTCCCGAACAACAACCGAAAAGGTTAAACGGAGAAGGGTTAACCCTAGAATCAAACTAGTAACCAAACCGACGATGCAACTAGCATTCAACCAACATCTAAAGTGTGTTAATGATGGTATGAGTGGTCTCTAACATTTATCCCAGTGTTTACAACATAAAACACAAACCCGAGTTTCAAGGCAACTCGTGAAGGAAAGGTGCAAACGAGCATCTCAAACGACGTCGATGAACATGCCATCAACTTTAAACATATAAGTGAGCTAAGTTAACATACTAATGATGATTACTAATGTATGATCTCATGCAATAAACAAGCAAGCAATAAACTAGGGTTTTACATTCTCCCCTACTAAAAGGAATTTAGCCCCTAAATTCTTACCGTGATCTTCAAACAATTTAGGGTACTTCTGGCGCATCTCCAACTCGGTCTCCCAAGTCGCTTCCTCGATCTCATGATTCTTCCAAAGAACCTTAACCAATGGAATTGTCTTGTTCCTCAATACTTGCTCCTTGGTGTCGAGAATCTTCACCGGCTGCTCAACATACGACAAATCAGCTGAAATGAAATCTCCTCATACGCAAGAACATGCGAATCATCCTTAAGGTACTTCCGAAGCATTGACACATGAAACACATTGTGAATATCTGATAGTGACGGGGGTAAAGCCACCCTATAAGCCAAACTCCCAACTCGCTCAAGAATCTCAAAAGGTCCAACGAACCTCGGTGATAACTTCCCTTTCTTCCCAAATCTCTTAGTACCCCTTCTAGGCGATACCTTAAGAAACACATAATCTCCGACTTGGAACTCCAAATCTCCTCCGATTATCTCGCATAACTCTTCGCCGACTCTAAGCCGTAAGTAATCTATCCCGAATCAACTTCATTTCTCTCTACTGATCGCACAATCCTAAACCCCCATAGCTTCGCTTCTCCAACTTCATCCCAACAAATAGGAGATCTACACTTCCGTCCATAAAGTGCCTCATACGGTGCCATCCACCTACTCGATTGGTAAGTGTTGTTGTATGCAAACTCCGCCAATGGAAGGTGTGAATCCCAACTTCCCTTAAAGTCCACTGCACAAGCCCGTAGCATATCCCTCAAGTATCCGATCGCTTCTGACCGCCTCTGCCCGTCTGAGGGTGAAAAGTCAGACTGAAATTCAACTTAGTCCCCACGGCTTCCTGCAGCCTGCCAAAACCTCAAGTAAATCTTGATCCCCGTCTCAAACAATGCTAACTTAACCCCATGCAGCCTAACAATCTCCCTCGCACATACAATGCCGCTAACCGACTCAAGGAATAAGTCATCGCACCTTATAAAATGAGCCGACTTAACCGATCTACAACAACCCAAACGACATCAAACCCTCACGCTGCACGTGAAACCCGAAACAAAATCCATCGTAACGTGCTCCCACTTCCACTCTGAATATCTAATGGCAGAACAATCCCGCTGGCTGATGTTCCGCTTCACTCGTTGACAAGTCAAGCACCTCGACACATAATCACACAATTTGGGCTTCATGCCATTCCACCAAAAATTGCTTCTTTAAATCCCTATACATCTTCACTCCTGATGGATAGTATATCTTGCCTCAGAGCCATCCAACACACATGTTTCACATCCTCAACTCGAAGGTACACAAACTCTTCCCTTGAAAGTCAAAATCCCTTCTTGATTCATTGCAAACTCCGGCGCCTCATTCTTACTCAAACCATCAATGATCTTCTACTAATCCCGATCCTTCCTTTGAGTCTCCCTAATCTTTTCCAACAAACCGAATAGCCTGACATTAGCAAACAACACTCCATGATTAACCTCACTAGGACTCCAATCAATCAGACATCCTCCAACATCTTCCATTCCCGAATCATCAAACACACGACAAATGAACTTTCTACTCAAGGCAAACCACATTCTCTCCCGGATGATAAAGTATCGTACAATCATGGTCTTTCAACTTCTCCATCCACCTCCTTTGTCTCATATTCAACTCCTTCTGTGAGAACAAATACTTCAAACTCTTGTGATCCGTGAAGATTTCAAACTTTGACCCATACAAATAATGCTTCCACTTGTGCAAAGCAAATATGACCGCCAACTCAAGGTCATTGGGATAATTCTCATACGAGACAACTTCCTCGGCATAAGCGATCACCTTACCATTCTGCATAAGAACACAACCCAATCCCTCTTTTGATGCATCGCTATAAACAACAAAATTCTCATCTCCGCTAGCAACGCTAAAGCGGTGTCGAGTCAACTTTTCTTCAATTCTTGAAAACTTGCTTCACACTTATCGCCCAAACAAACAAGTCTTCTTTTGGGTCAAATTCGCCATCGTAGCATCTTCTAAAAATCCCTCTATGAACCTCCGATAGTACCCGCTAACCCCAAGAAACTCCTAACCTCCGTAGAATCGTAGCCTGGCCTCCAATTCATCACCGCTTCAACCTTAGAAGGGTCTACCGCTATCCCCGTATTCAGAAACAACATGTCCCAAAAATGAGACCTCCTTCTAGCCAAAAAGCACACTTGCTAAACTTAGCATAAAGTCAGTCTCTCCCGAAGAATCGATAACACCATCCTCAAATGTTGTGCATGCTCATCCCGAGACTTATAATACACAAGAATGTCATCTATGAAGACCACCACAAAAAAGTCAAGAAAATTATGGAACACCCGATTCATCAAGTCCATAAATACTGCCGGCGCATTAGTCAACCCGAATGGCATCACCATGAACTCATAATGCCCGTACCTCGTACGAAAAGCGGTTTTCGGAACATCCTCGTCTCTCACCTTCAACTGATGATACCCGAACCTCAAATCAAGTTTAGAATACACCACCGATCCTTGCAACTGATCAAACAAGTCATCTATATGCGGCAATGGATACTTGTTCTTGATCGTCGCTTTGTTCAACTCCCGGTAATCAATACACAACCTTTGGCTTCCATCCTTCTTCCTAACAAACAATACCGGCGCACCCCAAGGCGATACACTTGGCTTGATAAAGCCAATATCAAGAAGCTCTTGCAACTGGACCTTCAACTCCTTTAACTCCATCAGTGCCATCCTGCGGCGCCCGATATCAGTGTAGTCCCCGGCAACAACTCGATACAAACTCAATCTCCTATCCGGTGGCATCCCAAAATCTTTAGAAGACATCCGGAAACTCATTCTAACCAGCACATCCTCAAGATTAAGTCGAAACGTTTATCAATCACACAAGCTAGGTACCCCGTGCAACCACGTGACAATAATTTCCTAGCCTTTAGAGCAGAAATGATGTGCAACCCACTAGACGCGTTATCACCCACGAACATAAATTTAGGAACACCCGGCATATCAAATGTAACCCTCTTACTAAAGCAATCTACCAAAGCATGATAAGCTACAACCAAAGTCCATACCGAGTATCACATCAAAATCACAAAGTGGCAACACTAC